>JAPYZO010000357.1:0-28394 GCA_030522905.1 Torymus flavipes | reverse complement strand
GGAAAAAGGGGGCTCCATCTATCGGTGTATATTAGCACAAACACCGCATCAAATATGAATTTTGTGAAGCTAATGCCCGCTCTAGATTTTATATAAGTAGTTACTTATATAAAATCTAGAGCGGGCATTAGCTTCACAAAATTCAAATAATATATTATATCTAACATTTACAAATAATCTGATTTACATATAAATTTTTGTTAGAATACTTTTCTGATGTCTATTTCGACATACTTATACGTTAAATGTTTTTGTTGAAATATTAATTTTTGGACATAAATTTCATGAATTCAGTAAACAACACATTATGTTACTCAGTTTACATCCTACAAGATATTTTGAGTAAAACTGTTTTCCCACAAATTCGAGTTTTGGCTGAAATTTGACATGGTGACGGAGGATGTAAATAATATATCAAACCATGTAAATTAGATGAAGTATTTATTTGCGTAGAAAGAAAAAATATAATAAAATATAACAATTTTATTCATGTCTATAAGAATTATAGTCCACGATATTGTGTATAATATGTTTATCTTTTTTGATATATATTCCTTGATATCCCCGTGTAATTATAGTATTAAATAAAGTAATATTTAGTTCATTCTCTTAATAACCAGAATATGTTCTGGTTTGTAAAAATCAAACATTTTTTTAACATCTCTGTGAAGCAGAATTTTTAATTGCATAATCATAATTTACGTAGATGAGTACATATTAAGTACTCAAATCTTATTAATGTCCGTATACTATTTGCGTAAATCGAAACTTTGAAGTTTGATAAATTAAAATAATAGTACGGAAATCAAGAGGAAGAATGAGATTGCTAACGCGTATAACTATTTATCCTTTATGAAATTAAAATAATTAAACAAGTTTTGAGTATCTTCTATCAACGTTTTTATTTGAACACTTGAAGATTCAATGCGCTTGAAATGACTAGGATTATAGCATAAGCAATCAACGTAAAGATTAATTTTCTCATCATAATTCTATAAAAAATCCAACTTTTCAATTGTTACGTAATTAGTACAAGTGTATATGATTAAGAAAAAAAATATTCGACTTCAATTCCCAAATTACGTGATGCTATTCAAAACAACCTGCACACATTTCTCCATTCACGTGTTATATTACACTGGTACAGGTACCTATACATGTGCACTTGCATTCGTGCCGGGCGCGGGGCCACCCGACGCAACGGGATAAACGCGCGTGTGGGTGCGCGCGTCGCATTATCCGGGCTTGTTTGCTAGGGCCGTTGCTAGGCTACCGCGAGCGCCGGGGCTTCTAGGTTTTAGAATATAACGCGCGCGTGCGCTAGTCTTATATACCTATATATCTCTCCTCTTTCGGCGATCTTCTTCGTATCCTGCGTGCACTGTATGTTCCTGGGAGGGAAATTCGCACGCGCGCTAAAAAGAGGGAATGTATTTTTCTGGGAATGATGGTGTTTTGTAGAGCTTTGAAGGATTCCCTAGGATTGCTGACAATAAGAATGAAATAATAGTTTCCCGAGTATAGTTATGATTAATAAATTTATAGTAAGAGTTTGCAACAGATAGCTGTAGAATAATACTTGTAATTCTGGCAAACAATTTCCTGTTTCATTCTTACGATGATATTTTACTGAAAAAAACATTCAAAGTTATTATTAGAACAATAATTTATGATTTATACTTAATCAATGTTTATGACCAAAAGCGGCTTATAGTAGATGATGAGGTGTAAATATTTTTTTATTTCAATAAAAGAGAGATTAAATTTATTGCTTAAATCCAGATGACTACCTGTACAAGTGGGACCTGCGTATAAGTCTTGGCCAAAATTTCGAAGCGCAGAAACCGGAAAATAATAAAACAATTATTCAAATACTAATAAATAGTCTAATTTTTTTAATCTATTATAAATAAGCGCAGCATTATAATAATAAATAATTTTAATTTTAGTATACAACCCTTTTTAAAAATAGTAGAACACTTTGAGAAGTTTTCTGCATTCTTAAAACTGAACTCTGTATTAAAAATATGTAAAAACTTGATTAATTTTTTCCATTTTCTGTTCTGAAATCTCCGCCGTTACGCATTATTCATTTCATGTAAAGATATTTCTTCATATTATATATAGAGTAAGATTTAGTTATTTATGAAAACTGAACAAATGATTGATATATCACTCAGACATTTCGCAATATTTTTTTTATAAGAAATCTGTCTTTTTATACATTATAAATATCGCATCGATTTTGAAAATCTAGAGCTTTATTTCTTGCGCGTCAATAAATGATTCAATGTACTTTCCGATCAAAGTCTACGATCGGGCCATAAATAAATGATTTATTTACGAACAGATGGCAATTCTTTTTTCTTGTAAATTCTTATATATCCGTGGAATATCATTTTCAATGATAAGAAATAATTGTGTTAGTTTTTAGTTGACTTTAATACGAATAATTCGATGTTTTATTTTTCTTTCATGTCGTTTATATTATTCATATCTGAAATATAAAGATTTCAAAATAAGTGATTTGCGAATATTCCAAAGATGTATTCTCTATCAGATAAAAAATCTAACTATATTAATGAAAAAGTGTGTTATTATATACAGTACATCGTTAGATTAAACTAAAAAACGCTACACGTGTGCACCGGCTTCTCCATCCACCACCTGAATACCAATAACTGTCATCGTCGAATCACTACTGATATATAATATCAGAGAGCCTTTTTCTTCAAACTATCACCAATCTAAAATCCACCCAACTATATGTATCATCGCTCTCAACCCGAAATCCTCCACTTACACGAATCACGCACCGATTCACCTCCGCGAACTCACCTTACATCATCGATAATTCGGCTACACCATACCTATTATACACACGACGGCTCGAAAAAAAAAAGAATCCGCTCTCCTGCGCCAACGCGCGTAATTTCCCAAAGGCATCAGCCAGGCGCATGTACGCACGGGTCCCGGGAAATCTTTATCGGCTCCTCACCACGACCCATTTGTACCCCCTCCTCACTCTCTAGCGACATAGCGGTAATTAATTGCATCAACGCGCGAAAGATTTACGACCCCCGAGCTTAAAATTCCGCGATCGATGAGAGGCGCGTTATCGGCCCGAGCGAGGATTAATATCGCACCGCGCGAGCCCTATAATAAACGCACGGCCACCGCGAAAAATGCGTGCATGTGCCTGACGGCGCAGTTCTTGATCTATTAGTTGAAAAGCGAGCTCGTGTTGAGTCGAGGAGGCGCAGTATTCCTGGAATCCGTCACGGTTTTTTTTTCGAGATTTTTTATTAAGGAAGTGCGGGGAGGAAGAAGAAGTTACAACTGGTAGGAGTCACAGGTTTTATCATGGTTGATCTTTGGTATAGAGTGCGTAGGTGGACACCAGGGATAGAATTAATAATAAGCTAATATTTATCCTTGTTTTTAAATCAATACGTTGCTATGAGATTCTTTTGTTCTCATTTGGTTTTGAATTCCAAGAAAACGTGTCTTTGACATGCTATAGATTCAGCAAAAAACTACCTGTCAAAGAGATTTTTTTCTGAAATTCAAAATTGACTGAGTTAAAGGGGTCCCTGAAATCCTAGGTAACGATGGGGTCTCACACAGAAAACTGCTGTCCTATTTTTCAAGATAATTGGTAAAAAGTCTTCAAATTCAAATTCAAAATCGTTACTTTATTCGGGAAACTGGTTCTTTTCTACGCATGAGTACTCTATAGCGAAATTATAATGATTTAAAAAAAAAAGTATTTAAATAATCAAAAAATGTCTCGCAATTAGGATCTCCGGAATTTGAATGAAAATCAGTGCGGACCGTGATTGTGAAGTGTATCATAATCACCAAATTCTCAATTCAGTTGCGAATAACTGTCGAAGATGGGATTCAAAGTAGCTTTGATCTTGGTGTTAAGTGTAGTTCTAACAGTAGAATGCCGGCGGCTGACAAAGGATAATGTACCTCGGGGTAAAGAGGTCGTTCAGTCCATTCCTGAGTCTGGTGAGTTATGTCAGAAATCATTTTCACAATTTCAGTGCAGTTTTATTGTGATTCACAATTACTATTAACATGATGTAATATCAACCTATTTGTTTATAAAAAGTATATGTGCATTAGTCTTGTGCGTTTCGTTTTTCTGAAAATATCGTAAAAAAATATTAAAGTAAAGATATGTAAAGATAAAATTACACAAACAGAATATAGTTGTTTCTTTTGAAGTATAACAATGTTTTAAATTAAAAAAACCTATGGTACCTGTAAAGTACAATAGAAAAAAAGCAACTACCATCTTTACTACAAAACAGCCCCATAAGAAATGTAATATGTTTTACGAAGGTGTTTTGAATTTAATATGCCTACATTTTGTGTGGACACTAAAAATGTTAATTGACATCATAAATATTAAAAAATATACTTATACGTATAGTAAAATAAGATATTCCAGTATTGTTAATTAGATTTAATCGAACAACGACATAAAAAATCGATTGAAAGAATTGTTTATAATTTATAGAATTTTTGAAATCATTTCTTTATGCAACAATATTTAATTAATATCGACATAAAATAAATGCAACAATTTTACTTTTACAGAGCGGCCCTTATTCCTAGCATATGCATTAGGCCATGGTTTTATGAACCAGTACGAAGTAGATAGTGCAGAAAGTTTTCCTTTCCCCACATTACTGAGAATACCAAAAAAATTAGAAGAAAAGTTTGAGGTAAATTATAAATTTCACTATTTTTTTTCTACTTTCAAGAAATCATTTGATTCATCCAAAATAATCAAACCTTAATTCCAATCCATAAGTATTTCATAATAATTGATTTTTTAATGCTTTCTTCACAACATAAGTACTATAGTAAACTATAGTAAAATCGCATGGTACTTCGTACAGCTTTTTCCTTCGAAAAATCTCCAATATAAAAGCCCGGTGAAGCCGACCCTTGACTACAAGGGCACGAAACATTCCGAGTCCCACACATCTATACCATAATTTTCGCGCATATCATTCACCTTTTTTCTATCACGGAAAGAATTGCATCGCTATATACTTATAGTCACATATAGGCGACATTTATATTTCAGGCGCTGGAGAAGCCGAGAAACTTTACGAGCAATCTCTACCGGTTCGTCAAGTCGACCTACAGCCTCGGTTCGCCCGCTATGTTCGCGCTCATAATGCGCAGGCGAGTCTGCTTCCCAAGTGGCAAGTGCGTCAACCTCGAGAACATCGGCGAGCTCTGCTGTCCGTTCTAAATGCGCGTGTCTTTCGAGAAGTTACGTTATTGTAAGGAGGTGGCTGTAGGACAAGAGATGAGCGGTAAATGTATGCTGCGTTAAAGAGAGTTTAAGGAGTAAGATTAGGAAGATATTAGTTTCCGTAAAAATGAATTTTCACTCTAATGGAATGAAAATTAAAACTTATATAATGTCGGTCTAACATCTTAGACTTTCTGCTGCTGAATAAAACTAAATATATTAACTTGGAAAAGTGCATACCCTAATCTTATCATATAGTATTATTTTTTGTGATATTTATGTAAAAAAGGAAAAAAACACTTATTGTGATACATTATTCGTAAACATTAGTTAAAAATAGGATAACGAAAATACATCTGTACTCTCTACAATCATGGTTATCACATTTTATCTCTGCACTAAGTACTTCTTGGTATACTAAATCCGATCGACTGATTATTACCGAAACTATGTTGCTCGAGAAAATTGTCATGAATTTATCCCCATTCAAGCGCAGAGCTGACATAAACTTCAAATATTTGAATTTCTATGTATGCTTGATATCAAGTATTTGTTGATGTATAACTAATAAAGATGTTTATTATGAAGATATACTTTTATTGATTTTATAAATATATTAAGAAGAATATTTTTAGTAAATTTCAATACGACTTATTTTTTTAATCATATTTCTATATTGTGAGAATGGCATATGAAGAAAATAGAGGACTAGTTAATAAAAAAATTTCTTATAGAATGATGTAGTATCAAATCATACAAGTATGATCCCATCCCATTTAAAAGTAACATTTGATTGCGAATAAATGAAATGTATTTTCAGCGAGATTTAAATAAATATTAATGATAATAAATAAAGATTTTGATGATCATAAGATAATCCATTCCTAATAAACTCTATCTCAAATTATTATCTTATAAGTAATAATATATTACAAATAATAATTATCTTTAACTGGTACGTAAATTCAACCCGGGTTTCATTTTTACCTGAATAGTTAAGATTATTTCTATAGTTAACATAATCTTTTTTTAGTACATAACCTTTTATCAAGATACGTGGGTTTCGTGACATATTAAAAGACAAACATTTTCGAAACTATTTTATTTTTTTAAATGTGCTTTTGTGAGCTGTGAAACGTATACATAACAAAATATAATTAATGTAACAACAAAAACGAAGTCATTACGAAAACTTTTAGTGAAATTCGACGAATGATACTAAAAGTTATATGCTTTAGACTCTTTTTGAAATAACATTGCGTGTTCCATAATCCTTCGTTATACGTATAGCTACAATGCGTATAAATACAAATAACTTTACATTATATGGCATCATTTTTTATCTGTACGGTGAAATCAAAGCGCGACACGAGTTAAGAATAATTGAACAAAACTTCGAAAGCGAAAAATAACACTTACGAAATAATAAAAGAGAAAAATAGAAAAATTCGTGTTGTGCTTTGTTTGGTCAAGTATCAAGTGTATATAAATAAAACTTTTATGTATATTTAAAAAACTAAACTGTTACTTTAAAAAAGAAAACAACATCTTGGATTAATACGTGCGAATTCATTTTGTGATGTTCTTATTATTATAGATTAATCATACATACGGTGCATATTTAAAGGTCTCCTTTACACTTTACAAAAACGCCGCAAAAGACCTCTAAATAACTTGGCAAAACTTGAAAAATTTTCTTTTTTTTTCCTGATATTGACTTTTTAAAGCTTTTGTTTTACGTATGCAAGATGATTATGTTAGTCTTCAGGCGCAATAATCTCAAAAGAACCTAAGCGAATATCAACTAGATGTTTCTACGATTTTTCATCAATTCCTTCGATATTAAAACACATCTTCGAGCATTGATCATAAAGATTACATTTTACAGTCACTGGATAAAAATAATATATGAGCTACGTATGTCGATATGATAAAATAAAAAAAAAAAAACATTTTTTTTTGGCATTGCTTCTACGGAATCAGTCACGTTATTTCTAATACAGACGAGGACGCATTTTTCGTGAAATTTATATTGTGCATGCCATTTTTGCAAGTGAATGAAAACAAGATTTTTTTTAAATATTAATGTATATTTAATAATTTAATGTCAAAAAAATTGAATGATCTTATATTTTTTCTTAAAAATGCGTCATTATCTGTACTGTGATTGGAAACATTAATATAATTAATCTCCTTTTCAAGAACTCCAATCTAAATTCTACATGAGACATACGCACAAGAATTATAGACGGGAACTGAAAGCCGCCGCGCTTCGACTATTACGTAAATATAATTCGCCTCTCGTACTAGATGTGGAAGTCTTTTCTTCGTGTGTATATTTTACGGATCATATCGATTTCTTGCAGATAACGAGTAATTCAACAGAAAAAGGAGCACAGATTATACATATATATTGTTTACGCTCAAGAAAACCTTTATTCTCCAAGCTTAAACGTATTCAAGAAGCAATCGACAATTAAGTCAGTCAGTCTTTTTCTCGAAAGCGAGAGACGGGTATTAGTGATTATTTTTCGCTTGCGTATTTTCATCATGCTTTTTATATAATATAGCAAATTAGAAGCACGTATATCTTGTCAAAGATCTACGCATTTAATCATTTAACAAAACTACTTTGAAAATAAATCGTTCTTATTGATATATTAAATTTAATTTTGGCAAGAATTTTTTCTTTTAACTATCTATAATTTCTAATAAATAATTAAGATTATTTTTCTAGCGCTTTAAAATAAGTATTTAAATATAAAATATACATTGTGTTTTAATATATTACGCAATCTTTGTAACAATGAAAAATTCAACTTTTTTTCAAAGTGTCTTATTTTACATTGATATAAAAATAGGTTTTGTTTAAATAGATAGTTAAAACGTTTTTAAATATACAGCAGTAAATATTATCTACAACTAAATCTTGCAAAAAATAATTTTTTAAATAACAAATAATTAAATGCGCAGATCTCTGAGTAGTTATTTAAAAATTATTTGTCGAAGCGCTGTCCATGACAACTTATGTTTTGACGTTTATAGGAAATTTTCACAACTTAAACGTTAAGACAATAATAGCTAGGGTTAATCCGTCTCTGTGATAATGTGATTTTTATATGAATCAAAAATGCGATGCGATAATCCATTGAAGGCGATAATTTTACAAACGACACGACTAAATCTAGCGGACACTCATCTAACTACAAAGACATTCATTCGTTTACACTTTTTTCTATCGAATCTTGGTTACAGTTTTATAACATCTGATCAAGATACTTCCCATCATTATCGATTACTTTTGACGTTTCAACTGATGAAATTATCCAAAGAATGTTGCAATATCTTCTTAGAAAATTAGATAACATAAATTTATATAACTTCCTCATAAAACAACCAAGCATCATTGATAATAATCATTCCCTATATTAAATAGAAATAATATTATACCATCATCAGTTTTCAGATTTTTCAAAATATTTTCTTAATACGCGTAATATCATATTATTGGAAAGCATATTAAACAATCTAATAATTATAATATTCATATTTCTCGATTATACATAAAAAACATCGATTTCTAACAATATAAAAAGAACTATTAAAAATGATGTATCAATAAAATGATGAGACTATCAATCGACGTTTAATCTAATCTAATGTTAATCTAACGATGATTGTAACTAGTATTGAGAGGAAATGTGACGAGATTGTTTTGTACGAATCAATAAAGAGTAGATAAAGCAAGATTATTACAAATATTTTGTTCGAAATATCACTTTAATCAGCAAAAAAAATGCTAACTTTCGCTGACAGCAACAAACACGGTGGTAAGCGGAATTCCTGTCACGAAATATTATTTTAGTAAACTCTTTATTCATTTCGTATTACTATCAATCGTCTTCCTCTTAAAGCGTTTGCTGAATCTTTTGAAGAGAGGAAACTCAGTTCTACGAGGTTCGAGGCTCGGAAGCGAGTATGAAGCTTATGCAAGGAGTCGATAAATGACAGTTACAATAACCCTGAGAATATATCGTACAAAGACTACACTTCTGTCGAGTATTCCTATGTCAATTACTTTATTTTAAAACTTGGCCCTACTTCGTTTCTGGCAAGTATTTTTTTTTAATTATTCCGGTGGCACCTTACGAAATATATTTTAACATAGCTACTTTGAAGGAATTCTTTTAAACGCAAGAGTACAAAGTGCAATAACGGTAACAACTACGAAAGCACTATGTAACATGTGATTGTTAAAATCATTTAAATCAACTTACTAATTATTTTGTTGAAAAACTAACAATTTTTTATAAAAAAGTGAACGTACAAATCTTTTTTTTTCTTTCTCTCAACAACTAACATCAAACATAAGAACAAATTTTTTTAACTTCTAGTAATTGACGTGATTCACAAGACATACGTATTAAGTTTTTCTTGATCTCCAAATATTCGATCTTCTACAGTAAAGATAAGTCGTAATAATATCTTTTTCAAAAATCTAAAGATTGTGTTTACAGCGCGATCAAAGACAAAGACTTTAGTTTTGAAAATAGTAATCAGTATTTGGCTGCTTTCTCAAATAAAAAACCGTATGTACTAATTGGTATTTTTTATAGAGCATTCTTCCAATAACCTCACACTCTTTCCTCGTCAAAACTGCAAAATCTCTCTTAAGTTTCGTTAGCGTTCATTCAAAATGCTCAATGTTGTACTTTTTAGACAGTCTTACACGACTATAATATAGTGTTTTTTCATTTATTCTAGTTTACGTACGCGCAACTTTTCTTTTGCTCTGCATTTACCTAAAAAGAATTTTTGCAACTACGAACTACGTACTTAGTCTTTTATACAGAGAAAGTAAAAAAATTATCGATACGATAAATGTGTGAGATTAAAAATTAAATAATTTAAATAACGAAAATTGTTAAAATATACTTTACATTCAGCTGACTTACAGAAAAGCGTCGGATACTTCTAACTACAGAAAAGTCTACGCGTGTGTTTAAATTTGTTTTTTTTTTTATTTTTTTTTTAAAGCTGAAACCGATATGTGTGGAAATGCATTTTATATCGTTATAAAGATTCTTTGATATAGTTGTAGGCGATTTTTGTCGTGATCCTTAATAAAGTATTCGTAAGATTAGAGAGCGAATTTGACTATAAATAGTAAAAAAAATTATTGCTCTGTAGATTTGAGTAATGACGAAGCTTCGAAGACGTATTCATTTTACCTTGATTAGTAAATATATCCTTAAACGAAGCCAGCTTAGTCAAAGTAAGAACTTTGTTTCGATATGCTTTCATGTATTCTGTGTATGAAGTCGTGACGAATTTTTTCATGAACGACGATTCGCACTGAAGTTTTTCAACGATATCGATATAGATAGCAACGAGTTAGTATAATCAACCGCTGTTCCTTGTAAGCTAAAAAAGAACAACGGGGATATACCTTCGGGGCGGCTTTCATTCGAACGACATGAGATTCGCTGGAATAGGCTTTCGGTCTGTCGCGCCACGCACAGTGGCTCGCAATTCCTTCAGCCATAGTTCCGCCACTTCCGTCGACATAGCTCGGAATTTGTATACGTTTCCTGAAAGATGTTAAATAACATTTGCATTATAATATCCTGTAATTAAATATTTTTACATAATATTTCAGAATAATTTATCACAAGATGATTCTCTTTACCTTTCTTCGGGTCAGCTAACAAGAAGGTGTCTGTATGACATGTATTGTCTAACGTCTCGACGATCCAGCCCAGTATAGACACCATTTTGTAGGGATCCCGCTTGAAATCACCCCTATCGTTACTGTAAAACAAAAGTCTTTGCTCAATTAATTAGCCTGAAATCTTCTTATATACACAAAAATATTATTTTTCATTGCATTTGTTAAAAAGTGTATTAAACAAATACAAAAATATGAATATTTATTATGCATTTACCCTTTAAAGCATTTCGGGGAGAAGTAAATAATCGAAGTTCCCCAAAGCTGGACCCAGTATCTCTGCCAAGTGGACACTGCAGGCTTACGTCCGTCCCGTAAAACTACTTTTCGCCGCAGCGAGCCTTGCAGTATACAACGAGGCTCTATCGAACCATCAATATCGACTCGTAAGTTTGACATGCTGAAAAGACACAATTGAATTAAAAAACAAAAATTTGTGTAATTACAAATAGATTAGAGTGTATTACCTAGATTTCGACAGCAGGCTGCAGTCATCGTTAATAGCGTCGGCTGGCGAGCCCGGCGAATTCTGATCGAGGTCCACGATTTGGGCGGCCAAGTGCGGCTCCTCGAGGACCGAGTCGTCGAGCAGATGACGCACGGTTACGTGATTTGCCTCCAGTGGTACCGCCCCCTTGCCGAATATGCTACAATACAAAATCGAAGCGGCATTAGCTTTTTGCCCGTGTCAGCACATCCTCGAGAGCTTATTCATGCAATGACAGTGCTTCATTAAATGGTCAGTCTCGCGTTTTGGCGTTCGATTCTTCGATGCATCAAATAATAAGAAAAGGAACTGGAAGTATATATATGTAAATACGTACAACGAAAATTGAAATGAATAGGGATAAAAGAACGGTAATCGATACATTCGAGATTTAAAAATGTACTTATACATAATAATACGACGAATATAAATAATATTTAATGAACATTCTTAAATATAATTTAAAAAAAAAATCGTTTGAAATATTCACGTCTAAAAATGTATTCATGCTTCTTGATACTTAAATATAAGTAAAATTAAATTAAAAACTAAATTCAACGAGTAATGAAAAATCTTATTGGTTGACATGCTTTAAATGTAATAATAAGTTAATGTTAATCTTAAAATAGATACTGAGAGAAGACGAATGAATAATAAATTTTACTACTTCACTAAAGTATTGTTTTCTTATAATTACTAGTAATAAAGCATAACAACATAATAACACACGTTATTCTCTTTATGTACAAACACATTTTTCTCAGTGAATACAATAAAATTAAATGAATGCATCGCATGCACAGGCTGCACATGGGAAATTACTTAGGCATACTTGATGGTCCAGTTTGTAGAGTATTCAATTGTAAAGAATCTTTGTGAGGTATAAAATTGTTCACATTCAAAATTAACAATAGAAACCATTACATTAAAAAACGACTGCAACAATCAATTCTTAGCAAATTTGTTTCAAATTCATGTCGTCAAATAATTACGATTGTATAAGTAGCCATAATTTAAAAAATTAATTTTAGAATTCTCGGCATAATTGATCATTACATAAATGTTTTTTTCATTATATCTAAAATTTTTCAATATAGGTAACGAAATTTTAGAGATTCATCACAATTAGCAATTTTTAATCTCCACCAACTGAACTTACCATGACGTCATGACACTATAAAATATGTACTAAAATTATGTAAGCACTAGTTAAATGATTCGTTTCGCATAACCCTAGACGCGGACTCTTGGGACTCACCCAGGAGTTGTCAAGTTAGGTCCATATTTGCCTCCCTGCTTATGGAAGTTGCGTGGAAGACTCGTACTACGAAATCTAACAAGTTCACAATTGTCATTGCTAGTTCTTGAACGCAACGAGTCTGAATGAAAATACTCTCACGGTATTCTCTTTTGTGTCTTTATTAATGGCTTTTCCCGCGTATTGTACGCACAGCGTAATAGTGTCAGATGGTTTTAGTGCTTGTTTTAGTGTGTGTGATTTTGATTTTGAATGACTGTCAATGAAAAATAGTTAAGTGTCATGTAGTTGATGTCATGTGATGTCTTAATTTAAACATTTAAAAATTTTCGTGATTCATTATCATATAAACATATGCGAAATAAAATATACAATCGTAAAATACGAATAAAATTTAAATATGAAATTTATTTTAAATTTATTTAAAATAAGTAATATAAAAAAAATATCTGGAACGCTGATAAATATTAATTTACTTTATAGGGAAAGAGGTTTAATGTCATGAATGATTCAAAAGGCCATCCTTTTCCTATAAGCAATTACATATTTCAATGAATCTAATATTTCAGTGTATGTAAGCGCGCGCCACTGATTTCTAATGTGTTATTAAATAAATAAAAACACAACCACCACCGCAAATCTTTTCATGATTAATCCAAAGGAATGCAAAATAAAAAACACTCTTAAGCCTGGCTTTCATTAAACATTTGGTAACTTACTTTGTCCCAAGGCTACGACACTTGCGATGACCAGGTACGAATTTGTTAGCTGCTGATGCAGCATGTAAACGTAATGATCCAGCACAGCCTCGTGCGGGCGATAACGATAGGGCTGCGACCCCGGTAACTACATCGCCTACCGATTCTTTGCTACTGCTCGAAGATGGAATCGGGGAGTTTGGCTCTAATTTCATGGATAATCTGAATAATATTGAAATGTATTACGGTAATTGTAATTTACAAATATTTTGAAAAAATCAGCGATATGTATTTTTGAAAAAAATTATGTAAACGTGTTTGCGTAACTGTCAATTTGTTAAGAAAACACTCACTTGAAATGATCATCCTCAAGAAACTTTTGCAGTTCTTCAATATATCGAACGCTATTCAAATATCTTTGAACATCAAGTAGTGGAACAATGCCGGGATATTCACTGGCTTGAAACATTGCTACTTTGGTTAAGACTGCATCCATTTTTAAGATTCGCTGATGATTGTCGCCATTCTGAAAAAAAATACCAGGGGTTAATTAAATAAGAAACAAATACTTAATAGTATATTATTCAATAAGGGAGTAAAGTCGTATTTCCGCGGGTGGGTTTACTCTCGCGTTGCATATAGCATTTTATATCCGACTTAACTGAAGCCACTTTGTCGACTTGGAAAGTGAGATTAACGAAAAAAACCGTTAAATAAAAGAAAAAAACAGATGAATTAAAATATTACTTTTCATAAATTACTTCATTTGAGCATATGAGAGAAATTAATCAATATCGAAATGAGTATTTATTAAAATAAAAAAAAATAGTTTAATGCTACCACTAATTTATTCTATTTATTACAAATATAAAATACGTATAATATGTGTATGTACTTTTTAGCATTCTATTACTTACTTTTGATGTTGGATGGGCCATATCAATATATACAAGATCTGTCAAAAATAATCCCAAGTATGGTATACATGGCAGTTTAATGCTATCCATATGTTCTCGAAGATTCATCCAATTGCTTTTATCACTAAATACTTCAGCAAGCTTGTCAAAAGTCGTTTTGTCCTTTTTTGATAAACAAGCCCATGTTTTATTTAATCTAGAACAATACATATGTAATTAATTAAATTTTTTGCATTTTTTTAGCTTTATAATTATTAAATTAATTAGATAAAATATAAAAATTTTACCTGTATACTGAAGCGCTTTGTAAACCAGATATAATAGCAAATAGAGAATGTAAATTATTTAAATCATAAAGTTTCTTTGCTATTCGTATAAAATGTGCCAAAATTTCAGATCGTTGCTTTGGTGTTGGTGCATTTAAGATCTCTTGAACTGTCCAAAAACTTACCTGAAAATTTCAACAATATATAATGTAAAATATTGAATATAGCTTAATATATTTAATGATTCTTATACAAACATGATTAAATCGTCTTGTAAAACTGACAACATTTGGAGCAACTAAAAGTTTATTTTTTTTGTTCCATGAACAGCTGGAAAGTTCTTCAGGTCTTATGCTTTTGAAAACCCCAACATCTAACAATGTTAATTGTGATGCTAGGTCTTCAGCCGGGATCTCGGTAGCCACAGTTGCATTTGGCACTGGTGAATTGACATTGCAGCGTCCAGGCAATGAATTTGATTTAGATGCCACGGATCTTAAAATTTGTAATTAATAAATAAATAATGATCATTTGAGGAAAATTGCTTCATGCAACATAATATAATGTTAAAATAGATAGAAAGTTACATAGTTTCATGATAGTCATAGTTAGAGGTACACACCCATAATTGTCATAGCAGCTAGATATGGTGGGAGGAGTCAGTTCAGAGTATTTTCTATATGTCCTACATTTTTCTCGGTGTTCTTTACGTTCCTTCAGATTCTTGTCACCCGAGTTCACACCACTTGGTAACAAGAGTCCACTGAAGGAATTTGAGTCTGGACTGTATGATTTGTCAGTACAATCGTTTGGTCCATACTTCAATACAAAAACAAATAAGCCAAGAAAATTAGCAGCAGTCAATATTTTAGTTTACAAAAGAATTCAAAATCAATATGTTATAACACAAATTGTGGAGAATTTATTTTCTTACCTCGGACAACCGTAGAGTGGACACTGATTCAGTAGACAAGTCACGGGGCATGGAGGTATAATGCAGATCAGCCATGAGGCCACACTACTCAGTGGACGCATTGCATCTTCCATGAACTCCAAAGTGCTCGTATGTTTTAAAAGTCACTTCCTCACTGCAATTTATAAGATAGAAATTGTTTACTATATAACTTTTTACTTATTGATTATGTTAAGTGCTTATAAAAATTTATTAATTATACAATTGAAAACAAATAAGATATTTATTCTCATGAACTACACTTGCAATAAACTTTCTCCATGAGCTTATGTAGAGTATCTACATCAAACTAGAATACAAATCATTTGCTTTATATAAATAGGTATATTATGAAATATAATTGTTTTTAAATAGATGTAATAACTACTTTACTTGCATCATTTCAAAATATATTAGAAAAGAATTACTTTTAAATACACATAACTGTTGCACAAACTTACTATACACTCATTTAATAATCATTTAATTCTTTAAAATAGAATGTAATTATCAAAGAAAAATCAATAGTAAAGTGATATTTAATGATATAACACAATTTAATAACACAATTCTATATTGAATTATTGAAAATGGAAAATTTTATCTTTAAGTATTATGATATGCAACACTTGAATAATTGAAAAGAAAAACTTAAATATATTTGTAATTTTGTAAGTCTCAAAATGTAATGATGAAATAAATACTTGGGAATTATTAATCTAAATCAGTGCACAGATATTCTATTATCTCATGTGAAAGGAAATGAGTATGAAGCATGATATTGAGCTAATTGGAAAAACCACTCATGTTAGTTAAATGTATACAATCTTGGAATGTGATTGTAGATGTAAATCACTCATGCACAATTATATGCTTCATGTACATTCACCAAAATGTGTGACGAAATTTTTAACTGGATTACTTTCCAATCTCAAATTCCTTGTGCATTTACAAAACCAAAAAAGTACTGTTATTATCTCCCAATATATATATATATATATATATATATATATATATGCGCGCGCGCGCTTAACTACACTGTTGAGTGTCTCACTCTCTGTAAAACCAAAACAACACAAACATGTTTTTCGCGTTTTCTGACCTCAAAATATGCAGATACACTTAATAAACATTGACGTGAGAAAAAAATGAAGAAAACTGGTACGCTAGTGATAACAAGGAAATCGCGGAGCGTCTGTATCTCCCGCCCCGTATATATGCGTTAAAAATCCACAGCCGCTATTAGGCGTGAAAAAGCCACTTCGAGCACAAAACAGAAACAAGAGCCGAAAATATACGCCTTCTACCGAAACGTCTCACCGACGCTAAAACTCACGTATATATCCTGACGTTTCTCCCCGTCTCTCGGTCGCGCGCGAAAGTCAGCGCGTATTTTTACTCCCCAAAACACGTCCACATATATACGCACACAGAGAATCAACAGCGAATCCTCCTTTCGCGAGATGCGAGCAAGATGCAAGATCACTAAGTAGTATCAATCGAGCAATAACCTCTCGACTCTCCCCCTCGGGCGGAGACAACACAGCAACAGCAGCAGGCGGACACCGATGCAGCAGTTCTCAACGCTCTCTCAAAACACACGCACACACTTATAATATATTATGCAGTGTCCGCAGCTGCCGCGGTCTAGCACCCGTCCAGCATGCTCGGCTTCGCGAGACTCACGCAGTCACGCAGAGTAGGCAAAGAAAAAAAACACTGTACAATACACAGCGCGGGCGGCCGCTGGTGGTCGCTCTTGCTCGCTCGCTCACTGCTCGCTCAAGGTCGCGCAGGTTCCGGAAGCGGCGGGCGGGGGTGGGCGTCTCGTGACGACGACGACGAGAGATAGACTGCGTACGCTCGCGCTTGTATATAGAGCGATAGAGGGTATATATATTCGCATGATCGACGCGTTTAAAAATACTGTACGCCGCCGTCGCCGCCGCCGCTGTCGTCAATTCGCGACGTATAGATTCGGATTCCCCGTCAGCGCGTCGCGACAGTCCCTTTGACACTCCACTCCTGCCCCGCGGCTCATGTGTATATAGTTACTCGAAAAATGACGTTACACAACAAACATCTGCTCTCTCTCGCACGGCGCACGCAGCAGGCGGGGTTTTCCGTCTCGCTCCCACTGGTAGGTGGATATCGGAGAGTTAGAGTAGTATAATGGGTATATAGAGGGATCAAATCATGCCATCATGCGCGCGGTTGATATATATTGTGTATATATATACCTATAGATATGGCGATATGGGTGTGTGTGAGAAAATTTGTGGGACGGAAAAATTGGGCGGCGGGGGAGGGGGGGGGGGGACTGGGGAGCTTGCGATGGATCCAAGAGAAATGTCGCGTGTAGATGGCTGCATATGCCCGAAAATCGGAGTCTCGTCTAAATTTATTTTCTTTTAGATATAATGGAATAAGTACAGTTCCTTAATGTTGATAAGACTCTTTGATGAGAATTCATTCTGTTTCCCAAATTTCCAGTCATTTAGTAATCCTTTTTTAATATAATAAAGCAATTACAGACGCAGCCGTCATGAGTCATGACTTGTCATTTTATCAGCCGTAGGTAAGTAGACATTTTTACTTATCTGTTACGTTATCCGGTTGTCGGTGTTATCACTATCGATATTTCCCACGCCAGGCGCCATGCCGCAGACGGCGGCAGACCGCATGTTTTCGAGACGGCCAACGGGCAAACACGTGCGCGAGTAATCAACCTTAAAGTTCCCGACGATTTTTCTCATAATACGGTGTTATTATGACGATTGCGAATTATAATTGAAATACCGTTGTAAAAATGTTACATTAATATTAGTAAAGCAAAGAAAAGTCGTAGAAGAAAGGTAATTTACTTGAGAATTGAAGAATATTTAGTGAACGTGTTGGATAAATGTGCGGGGTTAATGATCGAATAGTTTAAATTTTCGCTTGTATACTATGGATAGTAAACAAGATAATGTGATTATTGCTCAAGAAGATTGTGACGTTAAACAAACGACTTTAGAGGGAAGCAAACATGTAGAGGAATCAACGAGTTCAGTGGAATTTAATGAAGAAAAAATGCAGTGCTATACAAATATTCCAGAAGTTAGCCAAAGTGATGATCAAGTTGAAGGTCAAACAAGGGAATCATCACCAACCAATGAACATTCTTATGCCAATGTCAGTAGTGAAAGCCTTCCTGAAAGTGACTTGCGGCCCAGTATTGAAAACAATATTACAAGTCAGTCATTGAACTCAGAAACAGTATTACCCATGGATGTATTAGACAACATTGTGTCTAATGAACTGGAGCAAAATGAAAATAATTATGATAGTGGGAAAGATGATGTTGTACCCCCAATCAATAATGAAGTTATTATAACCGAGGAAATTATAACTGTAGAAAGTAAGGAAATGGAAAAAGATACTAATTCAATTGTAAATAATAAAAATGTTGATGAGCCAGTAAAAGATCTGTTTTATATGGGTAAGTTCCATAAAATTGACATTATTTATTTAAGTAATAAAGAGTCATTCATAATTGTTTATAATTTTACTGATTAATCTAGTGAAAAAAAAATCATTTTCTTTTAGATACAAATACTTCCTTAGGGGCGATAGCTCAACAATATGATAGTTCAGACTCTGAAAATGAAAATAGTGACAAAATAAAAAATCCAACAAAAATTTCAAATGATCAAGAATATAGAAATAAAGAAATTGTAATCACAAGTGATGGATCTTCTGATGACGAAAGTGATTCGAGTAGCAGTGATTCTGATAGTGATTCAGATTCTTCTGTTGCAAAAAGTAATAAGAGTAACAGTGATGATTCTGATGAAGATGATCCTAAACCAAAGTAAGAAAAATAAATAAATAAATATAAGCAAACAATAATTATTGTAGTATTGCAAATTTAAAAATCATCATTTTTTCTTATACTATTCAAAATTTTATAAATAATTTTTTAGAACCAAAAGAAACCGACCCAAAAAAGTTATTAAACAAAAAGGAGAGTTTGATGATCTTCCACCAATTGAAGATTTAAAAATTAGTGTACCTGAAGTTCTATGTGATCCATTAGGAGAGGTAATTTCTTTAGCAATTATAAATTATTAGTCAAATATGAATATTCTATTAAAATATTCTATTTCCTTTTTAAGGTTGCTTGGACTGTTGATCAAATGGTTGTTGTTCGTCCTAAACCTGGTAAACCAACTCTTAATTTAGACACAGTTTTATTTATTGATAAAGGTCAACGAGCTTTAGGTCATATATTTGATGTATTTGGCCAAGTTACTGAACCACATTATTGTGTAAGATTTAATAGCTCAGAACATATTCGGGAGTGTGACGTTAAAGTAGGCATGACTGTGTACTACTGTCCAAACACACCGTACACAACTCTGGTCTTCTTAAGTGAATTGACAAAGTGAGATAATATTATGTTACTTAAGAACTAAGAACAAAACTAGGCTGTAAAATTTATCCTTATTATGTGATGAAAAAAAAAATGAACGAATTTTACAGTTTGAAGTTTGTTCTTTTTTATAAAATTAAGTAATTTAATTCTTTTCTTTTATATATTTATGCCTTTAAAATAAATTTTAGGATGAAAGCTATAGATGATTTAGGAGAAGATGAACCTCCTCAATTTTCAGATGATGAAGAAGAACAAGCGTACTTAGCAAGCTTAAAAAATAAATCGAATAATAAAGCAAAAGAATCATCTCACGAAACACCCAATAAACGTAGACGGGGTAATAAACATTGTTTTATTTTTATATTGCTCTTTAAAACTTCGTACAAATGTTAATATCGATGTATTAATCTCGTTATCGTGTCATTTGATTATTAGGTAATAATAAGTCGGGTTGGCAAGCCAATCATCCTTGGAACAGTAACAGAGAACAGCAGAATCAATACAATCCATATAATCCAAATAACCCACAAAATTTACAAAATCAAAGACCATTTTATCGCACTCATCATCCTTGGTCTCGGTCGCGATATCAACCGCGAGGATCATGGAATCAGTACAATTCATTTCCAAACAACCAGTGGATGGGTCAATATCCACAGTACAATGAAATGCAAGCTTATAATGAATATGTAAGCGCAGCAGCGGTACAACCAATAGAAATGCAAAACGTTGGATTTTCACAAGCGTACTGGAATGCACAGTACCACGTGCCACAAGTCAATGCTGTACCACTCCAAGGATATCCACAAACATTAGTACCTCCTTTCACACTACCTCCACCACCACCACCACCACCACCTCCGAATGGAGAAATATAGTTTTGTTTTTACAGAAACGTTGTATAATTATATTTTTTTATAAATAAGTTTTTGTTAACAGAAAAAATATATAGTATTTTTATGTATTATTGAACTACCTAAAAATATTATTCAAGTTAATGCACTTTCGTCTCAAAAATTTCACTTTTTGTTCACATATTTATTTCAGCTGTTTAAAAATGGATCTCCCTTGTATTTTACACTACTGGGTTCGTCGAGAGAATTTTTGGCTATTTCTATATCACTTTTTATGGCATTTATCAGTTCATCTGTAATATAAATAATCTATATTAATTTCTCAATCAAGTTATTTTACAAAGTGCTTCTCACTACTCTAAAACTTACCCATTGATGAAAAGTTCGTCTCAGGTCGAATGTATCCTAATACTATGACTTTCAATTCCTTGTTGTAAAAGTCTTCATCAAACTTGTGGATCAAGTGTATTTCCTAAAAAAAAAAAACATAAATGTAGCAAGTTCGTAACCTCAAGATATAAACAATCCATTTCTTGACAAATATTGACAAATATATTACCATTGATTTCTTATCATTCTTAAAGAACGGATTCCAGCCAATACTCATAACCATTTTATAAATTTGTTTTTCCAAACTGGCCCACCCATAATAAATTCCAGTCTCAAATTCATTTGGAAGAGCTTCAACAACTTCTTCTGGAAAATTCGCTGCAATAAAATTGAAAATTCATTATCAACGGACGATGAATTACCGTCTATTATAGTAAACCATCGGTATCTAATTGTGTTATTAAAATTATGACAGACCAATTGCTTTATTAATTACGCAGATAAACAGATACCGATATCATCTATTTAAAAATTTGTTGGCATATACCTGTTGGGCATCCTAGAGACTTGGATCCCCTCCCGAAGCCCGACACGACTTTTCCAGCCGCGTAGTACGGCAAATAATCCTTGAAAGCCATTGAGACAACACTACGTTTTCCTCGTCCGCTCGTCGCCTCGCAGCCTGAAACAACGAATTCTTAAGAATTTCTGCTTGTATCTTCCACTCCGCGGGTTTACGATGCGGTCAACCGATAACCGCTGCAGAGTTTTTATTTCCGTCCCTGATTAGCCACGTAGAAGCGACGTTTGATATCGGCAGTGTAGAAGGAGAAAGAGACGCAGATATTACTCATTAAATTTCACGTAATGTATGATTGCGAGAGAGAGGAAAAAACGAGCCCGCGCGCATTCTTGGAAAACCGCGAAATTTGAAAAAATCCCTCCAGCAGACGATGCTCCAATGACAATCCAATGAGGTCATGGCTAGATCGAGACTGTCGCGAGTTTGCTCCATTAATAAAGTACTTATTCCTATAGTGGATACTTATGCTGTCTTGGAAGAGAATGATGTATATAGTTAGGTAGGTATGTTCTTACCGCTCGCCGTCGCCGCTCCGGAATAGGTTATATCACCTACGCGCCCGCATGGTTTGACGCCAATCGGCTCTATCTGGCAATTATGAAAAAGTTAAAAGAGTGAGGGAGATAGAGATGACAATGATGACTCGCCGGATTAATTATCTCTCGTCGTGTCTTACACGCATACACACCGACATCAAGGACTTACGAGTCCGCGGGAAAGATTCAGCAGCGATTTTTTCAGTGTATAGGTTTTTGATAACAGTCGCATGTTCAACATCAGCTGATCGATTCTTGAATTTTTCACTCTTCCAATTATAGAGGATACTGCCCTCAACTGCTTACAAAGTGATTCATCACGCGAAAACAATGAAAAATTGCGAATTTTGACAAGTGCTCCCGTCGGCTGCGAGAGCGTGGAAAATTTTGTTCGTCTTGTCGGCGGTGGGGGAAACAGCTGATTGGAGAACGCGAGGCAAAGGCGGTGTGGAATTGAGACACTACGAGGCCGATTGGCATTGGTCGGAAGAATTATGAATGAATATGGCAGATAGGGGTTTTAGAATTTGAATTATCTATATGGGAAATGAATCATTGTTTGGTGAAGATTATCGCGGATTATATTCTATGGATACAAAAATGTGATAATAATTATTTCATGCTTTTAGTATAGCAATAATATAATACATGTCATGAAATTATAAACATTGAACAATTTACAAAATTTTCAACGACAATTAAAGTATTGATTCATCTTAAATATGTTTCTTTATGTTAACAAAATAGCTGTTATGTTGGAGTTTTAGGATAAAAACACCCGTATTTATTGTTTTCTAATGAATCACTGGCTCTATTTTTCTTTAATTTTATAAATTTTCAAATATTGCGATGAAATATTTGTACTATAAAGGTTGAAGGCATCTCAACGGGCGTATTATTACCCAGAACTTGGATTACCAGCAACTGATAGTTCTTTTAAAATGGAAAAAATTCGAAATAATCGATTTATCATACATGAAATGGGGACAAATGTACGCAAATATTTTAACTGGACAAGAAATTCCACCAAATTAAGATTTTACATACTTTTTGTCCGCAGGAAACTGCTTACCCCTCGGTAATTTGTAACGAATGTGTACGCGAATTTTTCAATAAAATGATCGGATGGAAATTCCACGAACACTAATACAAATTTATGTTTAATAATTAACAGTCACTTTTATTCAATGAAATGGTAATCAATAACAAAGATAAATTTAAATCTTAATTTGATTTCGCACGAATATTGGAACAACATGAAACGAACCGTATGAATTTGCTTCGCAAAGCAGAATTGACAGAGAAAAAATTTTTGGAAAAATTGAGACACGTGTTTATAAGATTGGAAAAACTCAAAATGAACCTGAGTATGAACATTGAATAGTGTCCGGCTGGAAAACTTCAAGTGTACTTATACGGAATTGAATGAACTTGTGAAAAATAGAAGGTTTGAGATTGAAACTTTGGAAAGAATTTTAAGTTTGAAAAATTTCCAATTTGGAATTGAAAATGTGAGGTTGATAAAGATTGAAATTCGAAAAATGTAAGGGTCAAATTGGAAAAAACTGTGCTCCATAGAGCGTTCGCTCGACTCGATTATAGGCTAGGCTAATTTTTGGGGATGCACTCGGTGAGCAATGACCACCCGCAAGGGGGATTCTCTTATAAGCGCTGCTTTCTCTTATAAGTATGGGTTATGAGATTTTCTAGGGAAACTATTTAAGGAGATTCAGGGGTTGCATAAAAATGCAATTCACAATTTATATATGTTGTGGCTTAATATAAAAGCAGACGACGTGAATCATTCAAGTATTTTTCAACGTGCACTACTGCAAGAAAAAAATTCTTGAAAATCAAGTGTTTATATATATTACAGGCTCTTATGGGAGAATGAGGTCATGTGGTCTTTGAACGTGAAAGCCCCTTATAAAAAGGCAGAAAAAGAGTTGAAAAAACCTTTAGTTTAATAGCAAAATTATCAAGGAATAAAAATGGAGAGGGATCATTGTTGCTTACCAGGCACTTATAGGAAAGAAGAAGCCGAGTTCATAGACTGACGAGGAAGTGCACGGTCAGCGAGGAGCCGCCGCGGGGAGAAAGGAGACTCACTAAATTTCGAACGTTACAATTCGTTAATAAGGTCCTAATATGCAGATTCTGTATAGCTTATTTAATAAACAATAAGTAAACAATTGTTATTGTTTTTTAAATTAATTTTATGATACATAATCTACTTTAGTACAATGATTTATGAAACATTCCTGCTCGAACAGATTCAAGAAAAATGCAAAATCTATAACTGACTACGTCATCCCCGGCGACTGACATTCGTTATGAGCAATTTGAGCCGCGCTAAACCCAAATCCAATAAGCGCTTTGACGTATTCAGACGTGGCAGAGGTAAAAATATTATTCGCGGAGATAAATTTTTCTATTTGAACCGTAAGTCATACAGTTTCTCATAAACAGTGTTCAATTTTTTATAAAAACACAATAATCTTTCACAGTATGTATGTGCAATTCTCCCAGAAATTGTCCTTAATCCGGTCATCAAAACGACTAAAAACAAAAACAATTTAAGGTATTTACCTCTGCAATAAGATTTCCTTGTTCTATATATATACCACAGAATATATGAAAAAACTTTGGAATACAGGAAAACGGTCTTGTGACACAGTTTTAAACGCATTTCAAATCGCAAATAATGATAAAAGCAGGTAAAAATCTTAAAATTACGTAAATTTGCAAGAATTGCTTATTTTTGTTATTTTTCGCGATTTTTAAATGCACGTAACTTTGCACAGAACTGACAGATTTTAACAACCTTTAGCTTAAATTAAAGCTCTTTTCTTCTACTTTAATTACTTTTTTGTGGAATATTCGTCCATACCTATTAAAGCTCGTTATGGGGTAACTATATACTTTTCGTTTATTTTTCCCATGTTGTGTCACAAAACCGTTTTCCAATGTTTTTTCGTATATTGTGTGATATACAGAAAATTGAAAAACCTATTGCAGAGGTGTGCCTCAAATTTTTTTTTATCGTTTTTTATATGACTGGATTAAGGAAAATTTTCAAGAGAATTGAACACATACGTAATTTAACATAATTATTATCATTAACCTCTAGCTCCCATTAGGCTCGACTATATATAATACACACGGAAGCATTAAACATTGGATTACAAGTTGGTATCTCGTTAACATTCATTATTTATTCCAGAAATAAGTACGCCGGCGGGACATGTCCGCGCGCGGAGTATAGGAAGTAACATCAGCAGTATACTATATAGTAGCCACCTGTAGGCAATAGCTACTGGCATCCTACAGTGTAATTTCAATACGCCTTTAACGTTAAAATGCAAACAAGGACGCCGGCGCTGCCTCCGATTGATTCGGTGGGTCGATCGCGTATAATAGAAGGCGACGCGCGCAGCTGAATTCCAAGATGAGGAATTGACTTGGCAGCTTTGAACCTGTAGCATGCCACCAGGAAGAAGGCGTCAAGTTAAAAAGAAATCGTGGCGTTGTGCTGAGGTGTGTTGCTTTTTAAAATGCTTATAGTTTGGGTTATTAATAAGAGAAGTTTCTTTTTTATGCGTGTATATATAGCAAAGATCATAGATTTAGAAAATATAAAAATACTGCTATCGCATGCATAGAAAAGTTTTTACTAAAGATGAAGTCGTCTCTAAACGAAGAATTTTTCCCGGATCCCAAAACTTAAAGCTCGCTCAATGGTCTTATTGGCGTTATATAAAGGAGGCTCGTCTGCGCACTTGGGAGCGAAGGTCGGGCAGAAAACTGCAGGACCACCTTCTAGCGTGCTATACCTATTCCAAGGGTTGTATACGTGACTAGAGTCTCACACGGCGTGAGATGTGGCCAAGGTGGTGTGTTATTGAGGTGGAAGTATTCTATGATAATTTCCATTGAACATTGTAGTTATATAATTGTTAAAGAAAACGCAATTATTCTCTTGATGTAAAAATGATAGATATCGCTACGAAAATATTTATAAAACTATTAAAATAAACTATAAAAATCCACGATAAAAATACAAAACGTTATTCTAATTTAAAAAAAAAAAATTGTATGCCTTTTTTACAACTTTGCATTAACAACGACAAAAACTCAAACGTTCATAGAATACAAAAAAATTCTCTATTTTCAAGAAAAATTAAAACTTTTTCATATACACGTCGTAGTCCATACAATTTTCCTTTTGCTGAACAGAAAAAATACGGAGCTATAAGCAAAAAAGAAGTTCTATGCTCCTCATGGGTGCGCACGTGCGCGCATTATCAAGTTTCCCGGCTGAGTTTCATGTTTGGCCTCGCGAGGCGTCTTACATGCACAAAACTTTTAGCAAGGCTATGTAATTATGGATGCAATTACCACCGTGAGAAAAAATATTACCGGTTCTCGGTAAGAAGCGACTGCTCAAGTTTTTGACTTTGGACGTCGTTGCACGAAATAAAAAATATCTCTCGAAAAAATATTGTTAAAAAAAAAAGTAACGAAGTTTTCCAAATCGGTAATGGTTTTCAGTTAAAAATATTTTGATGGATTGAATGAATAAGATTGAAATCGATATTGTATCTTTAATGGAAAATGATTCTGTTGTTAAAATATAATAGAATGTAGTATTTAATACTAACTTCATTTTAACACACTCAACTATCAATTTTATAATTAAACAAAAATCGCAAGTAATTATCTATAATGTTTGTGCTAGAAATTCGCAATTCTGAAATAATACAAAAATCTCGGATCATATAATAGTACAGTTTTTTTACTTTGCAACAAAAACATCACAAGTTTTTCAAGTTTTGTTTTGTAAAAAATCATCAGATGTCAATTGTATAAGTATGAACCAAACATTAGAAGAAATAACATGAATAATATAAGAATTTATCGTAACCACCAGAAATTTAATAAAAGAAAAATTTTACGCAAAACTTATTTTTAACTAAATCTTTTTTTAACTTTTGTCGGTATAATGTATAGAATGTTATATAATTAGTTTACGATTTATGAACGCCCCATCCTCAAAATACTTTTAATTTATGTCTGATACTGATTTCATTTCACTTTTTTTTCTACTTAAATATTTTCACGCTGAAATATTCGACTCCAACCTAATGGTATAAATATGGCTAGTTTTATGTTTCAATTTACACGTAGTTCCAAAAATATTATTTCAAATCTTTTAGAAAAATGTTTTATTATAGCAATGTAAAAGTTCAAACATAATAATAGTTCAGAAAATAATTTATATACTAATAATTTTGTGCTATAATTTACTATGAACGGCCACATTAAATTTATAGATTCTTTGCTTGCTATATAGATTAATTCGTTTAACTATAACCGATAAATATTGAGATATATTACGATGAGAATTGCCAGACGATCATGTTATACCGTAGACACTGTTGAGAAGTAATAAAAAAATTTTAAAATGAAACGGTCATTTATTCATCAATGAGGTATTATATACGATAGAGCTGATAATTATAAATGAATGATACTATACCAGACGACTACTCTGGCGAGAATCAATTTTATTCCGCGGCGTTTGAATAAAATATAAAACTTTCCACTGATGCATATTGAATATATACATATAAAAAAACCTATATCTTTCACATACTAAATATCAACCTATATTCAAACATTCCAATATTATATTTTATATTTATATATTCGTTTCTATATACAAATAATAGTTATACCTATAATAAAAGGTCTACAATAAATTTTTTCAATATTTTTCTCAAATGTCAAAGAGTGGAATAGGTATACTTTTCAATATTTTTTGTAGGAATAACGGAAGGTAATTTGCTCATTTTGCACTTTAAAATTTCACTTTAAACGTGTATACTTATACACATGTACTGTACAGCTATAAACGGAAAGAACTTTTACATTTAACTGGTTTATTGAACCCGCGGCATAAATACTTTTAAAATCTGTTTTAATCGAAACATTTTAAAATAAATTTTTTTTTATATTCATCCTGTATATATACTTACAAGGAGATGATCAGGGGTGTGGGTCCTGGATTTTGCTAAAACTGCAGGA
>JAPYZO010000356.1:0-42978 GCA_030522905.1 Torymus flavipes | reverse complement strand
TTACAGACATTATTAACGATATTAATAAACAAAATGCTTTAAAAGTGTTTTTTTTTTTAATAAATATCTTTCATTTAATGCGGTATTTGCTGACGCGAAATGTCTCCTCTTCCGAAGTAATTTCCGTAACACGCGCGCGTATATTTTCTATCAGGCTTTTTGCATGTTAGCTTAACAAGAAAGAGTCTCGCAGGTCGTCAGCGTGATCCTTTGACATATTTCTCGGAATTTTAAAAAGTAGGTGCATTTTGATAAAGCGACCCACGGATTCTCAGATAATATTAAAAACAAGACTATAAAAAGGAGAGACGCATTTGGAATTTTAAATGTATTTTTTCTTTTTTTTTTATTCTTTCAGCTCTTTAGCACGCGTTCTGATTTTGTCATTTTTATCAACGGGAATGAGGTTTTCTTTACGGTTTGCCGTATTTGATAATAACGGCAAAGCTTGAAAAAAATTCCTAAAGAAAAATGAACGTGTCATTATTATATACGCTTTGAAACGCGAGTTTAAATCATGTCTTGCAACTTTCTCTTTAATATTATCTCGACATTTAAACTTCACTCAAAATGACATTCTTTTCTAGAGAAATTTCCTCGAGAATTTTTCTAGAGAAAAAAACCACTGCCAATCTATTGGCATGAATAGCTTCTTCCAAATTAATTATATATATGTAAAAATCCACAGAACTTTTAACTATAGGCGAGATGTTCTTTTCAAGTAATTTATTGCTGCTATGAGCTTGCCCTGCGTAACACATAAACGAGACCGGGTGGAAAACGTTAATTTTCAACTTAAAAAACCAGTCCAGTAATCCATATTGGTGTGCAAGGTAGGGCAACGCCTGGGGATGAACAAAAATTTCCAAAATAGTCCAATTTTTGACTCTCCAAAAGTGGACCATATACATAATTGCGTATATACCTAACGAAGGATTTGAAATCTGCAACGGGGCTCGTGCCCCTCCCAGAATCACAAGCCGCGGGCTATTGGAAAATTCCTCTGCGGCCTGCGAAATTACTCGAGTCGGAAGTATACTCCGTAATTCCACCTGGTTACTTACGTCTTCGCACGCGCGCGCGAACTTTCGGGTCACGTGTATAAGACCCGCTCGAAAGCTTTGACTTTCAAAAATTAGATACTTTACATGTACGCGGTGCTCCCCATCTTTCCCCTACTTTCCAAAAGTTTGGCCGCGTACGGCCGAGAATCCCGAATGAGCCGCGCGCGTGCGAGAAAATTTTTTTAATATATAAAGGAATAAAATATGTCGCGTCGGGCCAGATTCGAAGGGAGTTGAAGAAAAGTTTGGTAACGAAATGGTTTACGTAATCCGGTTTTGCGAATCTGGGTGCGTCTGACAAAGTCGCGTAATCTGCGCGAAGAGAGAAAAACACGCATTTAGCGCCTCTGCAGTCTTGGTCGAGTGCAGCTATTCCATTGCGAGGTATTTCGAGAGTAAGAGGGAGACAATCGCGCTACATAAGTTCCAAGAGCCTCTCTAAACATTATGGAGTGATATTTCACGTTAGAATGGCCAGGGCGTTAGACTTTTATAAGGGCGCGCGAGGAGAGGAAAAAAAAACTTTATTAAGTACGATGGAAAGCAAAAGTTTCGCGGCCGCGTTATCATTTTTTTTTTCACGCGGAATCGAGATAAATCAAACGTGCGCCTGGATATGGTCTTCGCCTGGCTACTTTTTTCCTGTAATAAAATATCGTGTTTTAGAAGATTATAAGCTTGAGGGTATATAATTTTAGATGGGTGGGATTTCGGGGTAACGCGCGAAGCATCTGATGGAATTTCAATAGACGCCGGCAGACTCTAATAAACTTATTTTGATTGACTGCATTGAGGCCAACTCGGCGTTCTAATTAAGTGAATAATTTACCCCGGAGAAAATAGTTCGAGAAGAGAGCCCGCATTGTTTGAGTCGCAATCTCTCTGGAGTTGATTAAAGAAAAATTTCAATAAATCCTATTACTTAGGTGTCTTTTCACAGTAACGATTTTTCCTAGCTTTCTTTTTCCTTTTACCTTTCCAAATATATTGGCAAAAATAGATTTTCGTATAAACAAATAAAACCGCAATGAAAAAAAAAATTGTTTATCTTCGTAAATTGAATGGATTTTTCATTTTCGCGATTTAATTTCGAAAGTAAATAACTTTTATGTTCCACGATAAAATAATTGGCACAAAAATAAGGGTTCCGAAAGAGAATTAATGCTTAAAATATTTATGCTTACTAAATGAAGAAATTCAATTTTGCTGCTGGCATTTCAAATTAAATATTTTAAAATTTTATATCGATATATGACAGATTTATATATGAATGACGTCAAGTCGAAATTCGTGGCTATATTTCTGTTGGTCACCAGGGATCTTGAAACGTCTTTTTTTTTCTCACCTATATCGATCACAAAAATAGAGTAATTTTCGTTCGATCACAAAGATAGAGTAATTTTCTTACATAAATTCTAATAATCTAATCATTAACCTTCTCTTCCTCTTTCTTCTCCACAGGTAAGCACGAGCATACCACGGGACTCGCCAGTCCTCCGCGTGCTGTTCCACGCTGGCAGCGAGGCAACGGGTCGTCGTCAGCTGCTGTTAGGCCGCCACCAGCGCGTCTGTGTCCTGTTGCACGCGACTCCGGCAGCGGTACCAAGTCGCGCGTCCGATGGCGCCTCGGCTGACGGTATGCCGAACGGACCACTAACAGCTGCGTGCAGTCCTGACGGCCAGGATGGCGTTTGTCTCGCCCAGATCACGATACCGGCAAGCTGGTGGCCACCACTGCCGCCACCAGATTCCGCTGGACGCGTAAAACCGGTCAAGGTGAGTGTGTGTGTGGCCGGATAGAGGTGGGAATTTTCGAGAGATTGCGGGTAGCGGGGAATGAAGATAGGATGCAGCTACGTGCTGTGCTCGTGGGTGCCAATGCGGGTGTAGTTTTCAAAGGCAAAGCTATCTTAATGAAGTTCGCTGTGGGTGTGGAGAGGATAGGGGGTTAAGAGTTTGTGTGATGGGGAAACTGATGGAGGATTGACGTGCGAAATGTTTCGTTGGACTTTGAGAGTTTGGTTCGAGTTGCATAGAGGATGTATCTTGGTTTGATGAGGAAATCGTTATAGGTGATGATAAGTATTTTACATGTCTGGAATTGAAGTTTGAAGATAATATAATCACTATAATCTGATAGTTTGTATTTCACTCGAAAGTTATTAAGAATGGCTTTCAGCTTAATCTCCTTTAGATGGATATCGTTAGTTTTGTTTTTGTTTATTAAATTAATGATTCAATACATCATTCCATTATTTACTTTATTACATTCAAGTTTGTTCGAAGAAACATCAGAACTTCGCGCCGAGTTTTACTCGTACAGCCCTCATTTAAATGTTAATGAATAAAAAAAAAATGCGCGTGGCGCAAAGCATCTCGTACCGACAGAAATTTCTCGGAAAAATTACAAAGACTCTTACAAAAGTTATTATACCTGCTTTATGCGAAGTTTACTTTACTGCTTTGTTTTACTTACAATGTACATACTAATTTTTTACAGTCTAGCTTTATGGGACCGTGTGGTAATTTTTTTCAAACTATTATTTAGAATTTTTGTTACCAAACGTAGTTCTCCAAATGCATACAAAATGAATTTTCAACAATAGCTACATTATAGAGTATAACATTCCAGTGGACAACGTTTTTATTCTCTGCCATTGATATTTACATAATATTGAAAAAAAGAAATATCCTGGTTCCATCCCACGGGTACAAAAGTATATTGATTAAAAACGATAACCGTTAACCAATTAACGATAAGATATTCAATGTGTTCATTACACCGCTACTTAATTAACAGCCACAACATTCAACCAACGGCATACACCCAATAATAATAAACGAAAAATAATTATCCTCAAAACTCTTACAATATACCCCATTATAGATATACCCTCTCATCATCATCATAATTTAACCTCGGGAACTTCCGCTTCCACTATAATATACTCCGCCGCAACAAAACCGCCGGCGCATTAATACCCGCGCCAACGCGCGCGCGCGCGTTTGTCAAGCCATCCGACAAAGCCCACGACAAAGCCTTCGGCTTGTATCCGGATTAGATACTTGTAATCAAGCTCTATACACACGCGCGTACATCGCAATAACGTGCCCTATGGTACAATTCTAACCGCAGTCGTGAAAATTTCAATGCCGATAATTTCAATTGTCCTCCATGGCTGCGCCGAAATTGATAAAATCAATGTTTCCGCGCGCGGCTGGCTATATAGTACCTAAACGACGCGCGCGAGAGAGAGAGAGAGAGAAAAAAGGGCCGAGTATAAATCGATACTACACCCGCGCGCGGCGTAGTTCCGAAACGGTATATGCGCGTCGCGTCCTCCTCCGGGAATCCTTCGGTTTCAGACATTAATCGATGCGCGTGCGTGAGTGTGTAGGTATGTGTGTGTGAGCGAGCGAGTGTATACGTACATGACGTTTTTTAAAAATTTATAGAGCTTCCGTCGGTCTCCCGGGAAATGCCGGTAAGAAATGCTATTTAGCCGCGTTGGAATGCTATGCGGAAGTGATATCTAACCGCGCGCGCGCGCGCTCGACTGTTGCTGCCTCGTGAAATATTCACGGGGACGTGTTATAAGTATACGATTGTGGTTGTAACGTGGTTTCGGGGTATTTTGGTAATGGCCGCGGGAAATGAGTATATTTGCGATCTACGATCGTCAAGATTATCATTTAATGTTCATTTTTTTTTTTTGTATGTATGACAGCTTGGGTAGTCGTTACGTTATACGATAAATAAGCATTATTGTCAGGTGTATTTATAAGTGTATTCTGGATTGGTTGAAAACTTGTACGTATATTGAAAAGCGTTATTAAAATGTAAAGATTAGTGAATTTTATAAACGAAAAGAAGGTAATAAAAGCTACCGCTCAAATATCAATCTTGTACATTTAGACAGATATATTAAAAGGTAGCTATACTGCATATCAAATGAAAACGCTTAAAGTCAGATGACATTTTCATCTGTTTTCTATACTTCAATTGAAATTCGATGATGGACAGCTCGATACTCCAACTTTATATAGATATACCTCGCGTTATACAATTAATGTACTGATCATCGAAATATTCGTGTAATTATTTTCTAAAAATTTCTTTGATGCCCAGAATGTGTGACCATTCCTCTTCTCGATCGAAAACAAAGACTACCTGGCTTTTTTCGAAAAACTGAAAATGCCCGCAAAATTACAATTCTAAAAATTCGAAATGCGAGAATTTTCGTGGCTCAACCGAAGCTTTTTCTTTTCCAAACAACGAACAGGCTCCCATAGTTCTACATAAAATTCGAAATCTGTATAATATAGTCGGAACATGATATTCTACGGTTCCATTATATATACCAATGAAAAATACCCCTTCAAATTTTTGTTCATCACCATTTCAGACCTTACCACGGATCGTCCAGCTGGCCTACTCAGTCCTAGAGCCACGCAGCGTTGACGAGACCTCCTCATCCGGTGGCGGTGGCGGTAGCCACGCGCACGATTCCAGCTCAGCGGCCTTCTGTCAGCCAAAGGTGCAGATCCAGCCGGTGACGCCGCTTGGCCAGGTGACCCTAGCTCCGAACCGAGCTACCTACAAGGAGCTGAAGACCGACGAGTATCTTACTCTACTGGTGCCACATGGACCGCTATATCCACGCTCACGACTCTACATACCTGTGTTCCTGCAGTCGCACTCGTCTAAGCAGGCGACACAGGGTAGACCGCCCGTTGCCGCTGTTGTGTTGAGGTGAGTTTTATAAGTGCAATTGCAGTTTTTGTTCTTCTTCTGTTTAGTTTTATTTTAGCTGTAAGTTAAAAAATAGAGTTGTTAAAGCTGAAACAATGACGATTTAAAAATCATGCTAGTTATATAATGTGTGGATCAGAATGTGGGTGAGATCAGTAACATTTGCAAAAAAAAAATGAGGTATGAATATATTTCGATTCATCACAACTAAAACTGTTACTAACCCCCTAAAAAAGAACTCTCTATTGCTCTTTTTTTTAATTATAAATAATTTACAAAATAGCACGTTACAGTAATATATTCATTATTGAAACTTTGACATTACTAACGCCACTATCATTATGACCAAGATATATATGTGACGGGATTGGACAGTAAGCAAATAATCAATAAGTACCATATAATTTTAATCTACTTCGTAGAGGTACTTTATTAAGATTATTATATTGTCAATCACTCGAAATGCGAAAGAATGTAGAGATATTCTTAATAAATTTTCATTTTTTTTTTCTCATATGACTGTAAGGAGTTTTAGCTGATACTTGACTATTTAGTGGCGATTATTGTCTTTGTAATTGGTAAATAATAACAGGTTAAATTTTTATCGATTTATAGCTTGTCGTTAAAATTTGCCTATAGATACGCTCTTGACACACATGTCTGACTATACCAGATTCTTTCTACTTCACTCGCGCGAAAATTCCCTTGATATATTCCTGAAATTCAACCGTGTATTTTCAAGCCTTTGTCTATTGACGCCGTTGGATTTTCGCTGTTGAATTTTAGTTTTACACTTTCCCAAGTTTCAATCGTTACAATGGCTTACGAAGAAAACTTTTACTTGATCGATTTTCCAAAGCCTTTGTGCCTTTCTTTTATAGACAAAAAAAAGGTTTAGCTAAAATAAAAACAAATAAAATACAATCTGACCATGCGGACGCAATTTTATTCGGATTACAATAAACGTCATTCGGAACAAAAGAGCCATCAATAATTTATTATTAAAATATTATTTGTTCGTGACATTAACATTCAATGAAAATTTACATTAAATAATTAATTGCCGACGATACTTTACAAACGTTATCGATAAATTATTAAACTGAATATCAAATTATTATATTTATTATCATTAGCATGAGAAGCGCTTGTATAACTATTCATGAAATTTGTATATCTTAATTCTTATAAAATCCATTGCAAATCTCTTACTCTCCAGATGAAAATAAACGCTCGAAGGGGTGAACGAACTTAAACTAGAACGGCAAGCCTTAGAAATAATTGACACATTAAAATAAAGAAGTAGGGACGAAGAAAAAAATAAGAAGCATTCTAAAACTTTAAAGAGATTAAACGCTGTATATATCGCGCGCACGTGTGCTAAAAACGGTTCTTTGCCTTCTACGTGTTATATAAACTTCATAAGAGATTAACCCAGACCGGAGCGCGGAAACGAGTCCATTAAATTGGGGAAGTAAATAATCCTTCAAAATTCTGCCAGACCCCGTTATTTTTTTTCTCTTGTTTTCTTCATGAGAAAAACCTCGTTTACTTTAAGAAATCCCTGCTCCTATCCGGCGGCGCCGTGTAATTCTTCTTATATACCGCTTAAGCTTGGTGTGTCACACACTTTGTAATTTATATACAAATCCTAAATCTTCCTCTTTTAATCTGTCTGAAGACGATGTACCTCGCAATTTTTGCGGCATAATGGAAAAATACTCCATTTCATTATACACGTTACGCTGAAAATTCTCTTCGCAATTCTCGACGATTATTAAAAACGCTTCGCAATTTATCATAATGGGTTTTCAGCCCGCTCAATTTTTACAAAAACCCTCTTTTCTCGCGCAAAAACACACAAAAACCGCAACAAGCCTGTCTGTTTATTTAGCAATTCGGACAGACCACGTCTAACGACGAAAGGCCCCCCCGAGGTAGATGTGTATACGAGCGCGTGCTCGCAAGTAAGTAGGTTCGTTATACGGAGTCGGGAAATTGAGATCGTCGAAAAACGAGGCTACGCCGCAAGCCCCAACCTACCTCTATCCACCTGTACACACGTACATACTATATATACACATACTCGTCACTCTCTTCGCTCAATTACACCGCGGGAGAGAATTTGACTCACAGATTTTTTCAACGCGACGTCGTCGTCGTCCCGAATTCCGGGGCCGAAATTCTCTGCTGTAAATTTTTCACGCCAACGGCTGGGGCGCACATGCGCAATTTATTCGCGTAAATGAATTTCCCGTTATTACATGTAAATTGTAATATCGCGGGATGCGCACAGAGGATGCGAGCGAGAGATAGAGAGAGAGCTCGCGCACGCTCGGCAAAGTGTCGAATGGGAAATTGGGCTGATGAAATTCGGATTGTTTAGAATTTAAATTGGTAATTTCGCCGGGGTTATTAAGGTTCGAATGCGGCTCTGTAGTTTTTAATGAGGTTTGCGTTGTAATATGGTACAGTTATATATGTGTGTACGTGCACATTGGGGTAGAAAGATAACTTTTGGATGACAATGTTATTGCGATCAGCTGTCGCTGCAGTTTGTCAGGAAAAAAAAATTTATTATAGGTATTCATGGAATGAAAACTTTGGGGGATATCGGTTAAAAAAATTTTTCTTTTTTCATTAAAAAAAAAATATTTTGTGAAATTTTCCAAAATTTTGGCCAATTCAAGCGTTTAATCAAATAAGCCCAGGAAATCAGGAAATTAAATTTGGTCTTTGCGCGCTCTTTGATTTCAGGGCGCGAGTCAAGGCGGGCGTGAAAATTTTGGACGCATCGTCGAGCAGCCCAGACTGGATCGTCGAGTCCGATATCAACACGAAGAACACGGCCGCCACCTTTACCGCAAGGCGAAAAGAGAACGTCTCCAGGCTTCCCAATGCGTGAGTATCGACGTAGAATGGAACCGTGCAAATTGTAGATGAAGAGCTTGATTAAAAAGAATTAGAGCTTGCAATATTAACTGGATTGTTTAAAACAAGTCTTGTAACATTTTCCTACATTTAATGAAGAGTAATTAGAACCTCCTAAAGCGAACTTTGTATAAATTTCTTGTTAACAATTTTGCGCCAGTAAGTAAACAGCGTGTAGACGAGCAAAATGCAGCTTGATCAAAACCTAATTTTCTTGACAACCTTCTTCGAAAACTTAATTAAATTTTAATAACGCCCTCCCTTTGGTTGTGCATAAAGGATCTATAGCTATGTATCAGAGCGTGTAAAAAAATTAAATTCTTTTACAGTATACTTTGCCGGTAAAGAAATGTTAAAAGCTAATTTTTTTTCATATTTAACGTCAGAAGGTTCTTTGCTCAGATTAAACAATTTTAATTGATTAATAATATTATGTAACACAAATCTTTATACTCTTTCTGTATTAAAATTTCAATAGTCGTAGATCATTAATTTCACATCTTTCATTGATTAAAAAAGAAAATATTTTATAAAAAAAATTGTTTTGAATTCGTTGCAATACTGAGAGGAAAATATATCTCTCTTTAATAATAAAACAATAAGACAGCTCAGATCTAAATGTGCACAAAATTGAATAAAAAAAATATAATAATAATAAAAATGCAATTTTTTCTCGCGCAGCTCAGCGGAGGAGATAATGACGATGCTGCTGGAGGCGAGCGAGGAGAACACTGAGAGCAAGGAGCACGGCGGCGGCCGCATCGTATGGAGCGTGCGTTACGCTCTCGAGGGCGAGGAGGACAATGTCTCCCTATCCGGACCCTTCCAATCGAACCAGCAGCCGCCTCAGCCCCAGCTGCATCACCATCATCACAACAACGCCGGCAACGGCGACCGCAAGAAGCTCCAGGCTCACCTCGAGATTCAGAAGGACGATATACAGGCTGTTCTGCCCATTTCCAAGGTGAGCGTCGTGCCACCGGATTTATATGTGTATACAGTGTGCTACGGGTTTATGGGGAGAGTGAGAGAGAGCGCGGACGTGTGTATTGCCCTTTCATTTGGGTGGTAAAGGACGAGGAAGTTGGATATACTGCTGCATGAATGTCTTGATGAACACGTTGTAAGGCTTTTACGCGAGGTTGTAGAATGGAAAATATACGTTCGTAGTTGTGTGAATTGTATATAGTTTGTATTTTGACGTTATTCGTGGAAATCTACGTCAAACTACGTGCTGATTATATTTGAAATTTATTGTAAGCCGAAGGAGCTTATCAACGATGAATTAATTTCTCGTGCGTTAGTAATGTCGCATTATGCAACCATACGACAAACGCACTGGCAATCGCGACTTACATATTCATAAAGCCTCTCTCGGTCCTTGATTTCGAAATTTAATTAATAATGCCACGCCAAAAGGTTCCCTCTCTCTCTCTCTCTCTCTCTCTCTCTCTCTCTCTCTCTCTCTCTCTCTCTCTCTCTCTCTCTCTCTCTCTCTCTCTCTCTCTCTCTATCTCTCTTTCGAAAACTTATTTTTAAAACGCGATCAAATTCAATCGCAAAGTCCGTATAGCACGCGCGCGCGCGCGCGCCACGCTAGTTTCATTAAATTCTGTGCGCATGTTCTCTCTGCCCCGGAACTCATTCGGCAAACTATTTCTCCCGCTCTTTGACGCTTTCGCATTGTGAATTTCAGAATTGGGAAGTGATGAATACGGCGGTGCTCACGGGCAGGCAGATATCCCAGGCGATGAAAGTGTTCATCGTGAGCCAAGCGGGAACCGTGGCGGACGTCACGCTTCAATCTTCCTGCCATTCCGAGGACGAGAGCGTGCTCAAGGTAATAAAGGCTAATTAGCGAATACTCCCCTTAGTTCCTATTTTCCACTCTCTGAGATGTCGCATACGCGACGACGAAGACTCGCCCCGTTAGTTTTGTTATTTTAAGTGGGCGCCGAGACGCGGGAATGCGTTATTAATTGTGCATAAATTAGCTCCTGCTGCTGCTGCGTTGTTGCGAGCGTTTATTAAGTGACACAGGCGCCTCGTTGCCCGGTGTTATATATATATATAAACGCTCGCTTGTCGCAACTATTTCCGCGTGGATATTAATAGTTTTTCGCTTGACGATGTGTTCGTGTATATAGCAGCGCGCGCAGCTGCGAGTAGACGGTTGAAATATGTGAAATGAACCGAGATGAGCAATTTCGTTTTACAGAGAATGGTTTGAAAATGCTCGTGTAATATTGTAATGCCGAGTGACGAAACGAATTTCTTGTAACTGCGAAAATATACATTCGTGAAAATAGAAAAAAAAACCCGAGCAATCAATTGTCAGTCAATTTCGCAGGACTGTTGATTTACATTTTTTTCTTGTTTATTCGAAGGGATTTCGCGCTTCAATTGTTCGAGGGAAATATAAACAAGTATAAATAAAAGTGAACGTGTACAGTTCACTATTGGAATAGTTAGAATATTTACAAACGAAAAATTTTCTAGTTTAAATAGACTTTTTTCCAAAAGCAACATTCGTGTGTACAAAACGATATACTAGATTCCATTTGAATATGATCTATATAAAACTTTTTCTGATACTTTCACTGACTGGCAAAGATAATAAAAATTATATTCAAATTTCAATTTCAACAAGCTCAGTGCAGCGTGGTGCAAATATGAACCATGAATTTTTTTTCACCTTGTGTTTATTACCAATCAAAAAAATGAATTTCGTTCAAACGGAAATAAAATGGCTATAAGCGGATATCATTGATAATGGAAAAATTTAAAATCATGTAAAGTTTCATCGCCGCACTGAACGCGAATGGCACAATTTTTTCCCTGAATATTTAAAGAAAGGCCATTTATCTATTTCAATGCAAAACTGTTCACGATTCTAAACCAATTGCAATTACTTCACCTTCTCATCTAACATTCCATCACCATCGTCTCCCAATACCCCACCAATAACAATCATGACTCATCGTTAATAATCGCGCTTTGCTTCTACACCGCAACAGGTCTCGTCATCCTGTAGCAGCGTGTACGTGGACGGCTCGGAGATCCGTGGCTCGAGCAACGCCTCGGTCCTCGTCAAGTACGGCACGTACACGGGCCTCGCTCGCTTCACCGTCTGGATGCCCGAGTTCCCCCTCGAGGTCTCGGTCACGGACACTCGGCTCAATCAGATCAAGGGCTGGAAGGTACCGGAGGAACACTCGCTCTCCAAGAACAAGCGTAGCCTCAACGCCACCGAGAAGCAACAACAGCAACAACGACAGCAGGATCCGAAGAAAAGAAACCCGCCATCAGGCGGCAGTGAGCCTTCGGACAAGGAGGAGGAGATCGATTACGAGGATGAAGGCGAAGACGAGGTAGACGAGGACGATGAGGACGGCGAGGATCTTGGCGAGGGAAAGATGAGGTTTAGAAGCGGCGACAAGTGGGACGAGATCAATTCCATCGATCGCACCGCCAACTCGGCCAGCTGCAGGCTTAGGTTCCAGCAGAGCCCTGTCGAGGTGAGAGAGAAGGGAGACCATTGTTTTTTCGACCGATGGCAAGCGTGGAAGAGGATTGATTTGAGTGGCTTTCAGGGGAGAATTAATGGGTGTTCGGATTACGTTCGGTAGAACAATTGTTTTTTTTCGTGGGTTTTCTTTTCCCTTCGCGTCGAAGGGAAACTAATTGCACACGCGAAAATCTTTTTTATTTTTGTTTAATGATAAAGTTGGGATTATTTTTAAAAGCAGAGCATAAAAATCCTTTTAAGTTTTATAATTAACAATGTTGTTAATGCATGTTATAATGAAAGCGTATAATAAGTAAGCCCGTTTGGCTCTCTCTCTCGGAAAATGTAGAACTACCTCGACTTTAATTAAATTATACATTTAAAACAGAGATCCATCGGGCGACGTAACTTTGCTCTTATCAGAGTTTCAAAGCCCTTTAATTTTTAATAATAATACACCCATACCTATACAGCCTTTCATTATTTAACCTCACCATTTCCACTCGATCCGCAGGTGCACGCGCGCTTCCTCGCCGCGGACCATGACTCGGGCCGGGTCTCGTACTTTGTAAACCGGCGTACGTGGCTGCGCGTGACGGACCTCGTAGCAGGACTACTGCGCGTCTCGGATCCACGCATCGCCACCCTCATCCAAGGTCGTATAGTGCAAGGTCGCAGTATCGGCCGTACCGAGGTCCAGGTACTCTCGCCGATCACAGGCCGCGTCATCGGCGCCAAAGAGGTGCGCGTGGGCAACGACCGCGTGTCCGTTTCGCAGCTTTCTGTGAAAGTCGTCTCGGGACTGCAGCTTACCATCAGTCCCGACAGTGCCATTGAGAATGGATACGTGGCGGAGACGTCGGTTACGAGGAGGCTAACTGCACAGTACCAGGAGGGACTGCTGGACATTGATATCGAGTTCTCCGATGGTTCGAGGACGCCGCTCAGGGATATAGCGGTAAGGGATGATTTTTGTGGCTCTGGGTTTGATAAATTAATGGTTGAAAGGAGAAAGACATTTTTAGGAGGATAAAGATAGAAAAGGAATACTGTCATTTAGAACTTATTGAAGTAGGAAAGTTGAAAGAAAAAGAAATAAAGGGAGGAGGCAGAGGGAGCGTTTCAAATAACAAAAGTGAAATATTCAAAACTGAGTAGAAAACTCAATATTTCGTACTAAAAATTAAATTAAATCACTATGGTACAGTTTCCTTTTTGTTTGAAGTGTAGCATGGGTATTCCCTTTTATCTTTATAAGCTGTAAAATGCGTTTTATTAAACGGATTTATTTTATATTGCTTAAAAAAATGGTATACTTCAAAGCACTTTCTATAAAATTTTACGTAAAAACTTTTACAATACCTGTAATTAAAAACTTTTTGTAGTTTTATTAATCTTTTATGCGACACTCTAGATTATGCTTCAATAACCGTAATAGTTCGTTAAATTGATTGATTGGATCTATATAGAATTTTGCGGTATAAATTTAATTTTCTCTTGAAATTACTTAAATTAATTATAGTCCCTATACTGTGTAAACTGCAGAATACTTCGATTGACGTTATTAAATTAAAACAATATATTTTATGTAAAAGCAATATAAAGAACAACATAGATGAAAGAAAAACATGTGATTATATTATTTTTACTAGAATTTAATCTTAAAATTATTCTTTTGATAATAATAAGATTAATAAGTTACACAAACATCACGAATTCTTATAAACTATTGTTATGAACTTTTATATTTTTCTCAACTACCTATATTTATTTTCTAACGAATTTTTCATATTCCTCTGACCCACTGTTTCTTTTATTTATTCAAGTCATATAACTCATCGCGTCTGACTATATCGATCGCATTCTACTAACTATGAAAAACGGCCATATAGCAGTGCGCAACACCGTTATAGTCTATGGAAAGAGTAAAAATAAACAGTATACCAATATGCGTTGCTGCATCCGGAGTCAAATTTTTTATTCCATACGCTGACAAAGTAGAACGACGCAACGAATATTGTTCACCTGTCAAACGTTTAAAAGCCTGCGTATGATCAATGATCAACGATACATGTTTTTTTCGTATTAGTTACGAAATCATGATTTATTCGTGAAACTGAGGCTGAAAAAACTGAACGTAATAATTGATGAATTATATAGATATCGTGTTCGACTTTTTTATAAATGTATTTCATCAAAAAAGGATTCAAACGAAATTGGGTATTTAAAATGCTGGTATCACTATAATTTGTAGGAAAATGCTGATGATGGTAATATAAATTAAATTGATGTATAAGTTTGGGTGCTGATATTTTCAACTGTTGTCAGTAGTACCTATAATGATTTAACTTGCTACTCATACTTGTGCAACATACATTAGTATTTTCATACATACATATCAAACAAAAACAACCACCCAGCAAAACATAACTATCCGGCACCTCACCACAACCTATGTATCAATTTTCTATCCGCAGGTGAGCGACTACCAGCTGCTGGTCGAGAGTCTGGACCCGGAAGTTGTTGCATTCGCCCCGATGGTCGCCTCGCACCACCCGCGAGTTATCGCGGTGGGCGAGGGCCGTGGCGACTTGCTGCGCGTGAGCCTGCAGCTGGCGGACGCGTGCCGCCTGCAGGCGGCTGGCCGGCGCTCGGCTGCCAAAGCGCCGGCCTCCGCCCGGGCGGCCGCGGTCGTCCTGCCGCTGGCCACTGCCGCCGCCAACGTCGAGGTTGACTTTGCCTCCAGCGAGCTGCCAAGTCGGCCGGAATTCGTGCAGAACGACGGTGGCGGCAATCTAGGCCTCGGTGCTCATCATCGCGAGCGCAAGAACGGCGGCAATAGAGACGTGGCGCCCGATCTTCATGATATCGTCATCGGTAAATCATCTTGTCTATGCTGTGGATGTCTCTGTCTTTTTCTCTGTTGCTGGTGTTGTCGATCGTGTCGTGATGATGTGTTGTTGTTGGTTCGGCATGTAATGGGGGGATGTTGTGATGAGCCTCGTGGTATATTTTATTCAATGTATTGTAGGGGGTAAATATTTTTAATTTTAAACAAAGATACAGTTTTGTGATAACGCGGATAATGCGTATACCTCCTGCTGTAGTTTTCAAACAAGTTTTTTTTTCTAAAGTTCATTAAGTTTAAAATAATCAGGGTATGAAATCCATACCGGGTTTCCCTTAACGGAGAAACTTCATTGCACTAGTGAAATTGTCAGATATTCCTGAAAGAGTTTTCAATTAAATTATGATTTTGAGGTACTGTAATTATAAAGTCCATTAACAATTGACGAATCGTTGACGTGAGACCTTTCCTTACCTAGTTTTACTTTGACTTTGCAGAAATCCAATAAGTATTCATTTTACTTATCGCTACTTTTCTTATAAAATCTGATAAATATTATAAGTAATGGAACTTTTTTAATTGATATTAAATCGATATCCAAATTATATGAGAAGTAAGATTATTGGAAAAAGTTGGTAACTTCGCGCCAACTTTGGTATAAGCTGCACAGCGAGAGCGTAATCAAATCGCATCAATCTAAAAGGAGATAATACTCTTTTGAATTAAATCGATTCCAATATACTTTGAGAACTTTCGAAAATTAGCGTCGTTTGATTCAAGGAAAATGGAATTCCAAACAATGCGGTTACATTTCTTAGAGGGAACTCTGTTTGCTTTAATGGAAACTAAGTGGTTTACCGCGTTTGACAAATGTTTTTGGAACAAAAGGCTAAGTTATTGGTTTCTAAGATTTTTCAATAGTGCTCTCGTTCTTCATTTCTATGTAATTAAAAAAGATTTGGCTTATGCTTGTAGGAAAAATTACGTCATTCAAGAAATGCATTGCTAAAGTTAAATATTCTCACGAATAGAATTTTACGAATTGCATTAAAATAATTTCTTCTTACATTTTAAACTTTTCAAATAATACTTTGTATTTTGTATGTGATGGAGTTTCGCGAGGATCCAAGATTAAAATCCAAAAATATGTTAACCGAAACTTGAGAACGAAATATCAGAAAAATATGCACCTTGTAAATATTGTATTCCTGTGTGTATATCCGTTAAGGGATGGTCGGAGGTAAAGCCGCTTTTTTGCCGATATTTTCTCGTATTTACAGAGTAGAAAAATAACTGGTTAGTATTAGTATGCAAAGTTATAAGGATTGCAGTAAAGAGAAGCCAGTTGCGCTATTTTTGTAAGTAATGCAACATTAATGTTTGCATGAAAAGTCGAATAATTGTGGTTCGGCGTGTTTTATTACTTACAAAAAAAGCGTATGAAAATAAGCGATATGCAAATACAAAAATGCCTAGTGAAAATTTTTTTGTGAAAAAAGTATGAGTTCCAAATCGAGTGTTTTTTTTTCGTTAAAAATAATTATTTAACATAAAAAATCGTACTTTTATATGTTTGCTTACAGTCATTCTACTTAAATTAAATCGTTGCGAATACGTTATTAAATTATAAATTTAGAATCATACGTACTTAATTCTATCCATCATTCATGGATTCATTTCCTATTAATATCGAAAACGGATATTACATTTCATTGCATCAGGAAAAACGATACATAATCAATTCGATCTGGAACTTAGCTACACTTTTCCATCAAAACATTTGCACGGGACCGCTGATCCTCGCAAAAATCAGCGCAGCTCACCCCGCATCCCCGTAAACCTACCGTAACAACGTATGTCTGCATCCCCGCATCAACAAAAAAAAGCCGCAAAATCAATAAAAAAAAAAACCAAATGGAGCTGGAGATGATGAATAATGACGCAAAAACGGGTTGAAAGCTTCGAAATTTTCAGGGGGCATGGGAGGCGTGGGCATACGTCACAACGGCGGTCCTCGCACGACGCCCCTCGAGATAGGCATGTACGTTCTCCTGGCGGCCTTCTGCTTCGCCATCGTCGTCTTCGTCGTCTCGTGCGTTATCTACACGAGCAAGTTCAAGACCCAGCCGTCGGATTCGGCGTTGCCGGGGTTGCCAGTCATTGGAGCAGCGAGAGCTGCCGCCAGCCAGTTCAGTCAGAACCGCAACAGGCCGAGGGAGTCGACGACCAACGCCCACGACTGGGTCTGGCTGGGTAGGGCGACCCTCGAGAGGGCTGCCTGTGCACCGCAGCAGGTTAGAGAGTCACTTTTAACGTATTTATTCAAAGTAACGTATATTCCTTAATTTTGAGTTTTATTTTTATCACCTTAACCGACAATTCTTTGGTTCATCCTCTAATTGGTTTCAGACAATTTTTTTCTGGACTTGAATGAAATTTTTCAGACAAATAGTCATTGTTGGTTGTTACATTTATATATTGGCAATACAGAACGAAAATTGATCTCGTTGTTTTTTGTATGAAATTCAAGTTTGATATTTTGTGAAACGATTAAATTAGAAGTTTTTACGAGGATAATCTTTCCCTACGTGTCAGCTTTCTATTGAAAAAACAATTTCCAAACATTAATTTATTCTGAAATTTATCCGGAAAATTTTGTTGTTTGAACGAAGTATCTAGTTTTCCATTCTTTCATTCTATTTCTTTTATCGTATATATGCACTTATTTAAATTCGGACGTGTGCATCATGGAAATTTGAATTCGTCGATAATTTTGACGAACGCGTATGACGCGAAAGCACATAAGTCAAATGTCTCATGGCATTTAACTTAGGTGCTTTCGCGTTAAATATGTAATACCAATCCTGTTCGAATTCAACAGACACGATTCTCTATTCGATATTCTACTCCCTAGGTATAAAAGTTGAGTTGCGAATATTGACATTGGACCTAGCTTTTATTGACATAAAATATTGTATTGTAAATTCCGAATTTCAATCCATACAACAAACGACAAGCTGATAAAACTTTCACTATGTATAAAATTCTGTTAACTATAAGTTGAAAAAAGAAGGAATATCAAAGAAAAAAACATTAAAATTTATTTAAAATAGATGACAGTAGATTTATTACAAACAATTTTAACATTTCAATTCGACACTTTCAATACTAGCTTTATGTCGTATTTTCGAAGTAATTATGTGGGGCTCTGAATACAGAATTAGTTATTTCTCACTTTGAAAACGTGAAACAGTTCATTTAATTCTGAACTGCAGAGTGCAACGTCCACTTTTAATTTGTAAGCTTACTTATTGGCAATTCATCAGAGTGAATTCCGTATTTCATATACCTCATAATACAATTATTTCTTCTCAAAATGTTTACCTTTTCAAAATGCCGTCCAAATTTCATTGATAATAACAATTCAAAACATTAAATTTCATTATTTGAAATAATGATAACTACAATCATTATAAGCAATTGAACTCATAGAAATTCAACATCGACTAATGACTGTATCGTTAAATGATAAATTACGGCAATCAAACAAATTACGCTATCCGAAAATTCAACTCTGCGCCCATTCAACAACATAAAAACCAATTCAGTCCAACTGTTAATCCACCTAGAGTGCGCCATATCACTTGACCGAATCCTTTCAGAGGCAACCGCACACCGATGCACTGCACATTCACTGTGTATCCGTTACCCCGATATTCCATAAAAATTGCAAACGAACATCTATACCTCTATAAAAAAAATAAAAATATAAAAAATAACCACAGGTGCGCGTGACGAGCAACCCGCTGGCGAACGAGCCAGAGGACGAAACGATGGACCTCGGCACGAGCTTCGACAATCCTAACCACGTAGAGCTGCCGTCGTCGGGGCTACGCTCGAGTGCCGCCTCGTCGCTCGGACCCATCGACAGCACGACTTACTGCAAGCGCGACAAAACGCCCAGGAGCTTTGCTGGCAAGCCCAGCCCCAAACGGCATAGCTCGGCCGCCGCCGCTTCAACGGTCTCACAACGAAACGAGTTAGTATATTAAATATTCATTTCTTTCGTTTTGGGTGGTTCAAAAGTGCAGGAGATATGGTTGTAAGAGGTGAAGCGTGGCTAGATGTTGGAAGTGATGTCACTGTGAAAAATTTCGATAGCAATAAATTTCATGTATAAATGTGCTGGAGCAAAAGTTTTTTAAAGCAGATGCCTTGAAACAAGTTTTAAATTGAAATCAATGAATATATATTGGATTTAAAACACATATGTAACTCTTAAAAATGTATTTTAAATTTAATGATGTAATTTACAGTGAGTGTATAGGTAGGCAGTTCGCGGATTTGAGTTTAAAAATTTGTAAAAATGCTTGGATGTCCGTGAAAATTCAATTGATATTTGGTTTACGTGAATAAATAACAATGATTTCTCGATTTTATCGGAAACGGGAGAAACGTTAAATGCAAAATGAAAATCTATAGAAATTCATTCGATTGAAATATAAATTTACAGATTTGCTTTCAATTTTAATATAAAATCCCTGGTATATGATTTGAAATAGAATATAAAAATTCGTTTTATTCATTTGAGGATTCGATAAAAGCACATATTTATTTTTTACTTTTAATTCAAAATCTATCTGATCCGTGTATACGATTTAATTTGATTTTAAATTTCTCTGTTCATATTTCTTATTGAAATATGCGATTAAGTAATTATAAACGAAAAGTTCGACTTCTTCAATTTGATCAATAAAATTTTAATATAATTCTCCAAAGTGTGGCACAAAAATTATAAATAACTTGCAACGAGACTGGCAGAACAGCTTAAAATGCTATGTAAAGATAAATTTAAAGATATAAAAAAAAGTATAAAAGATTTTGTTATTTTACGACTCTATAAATTGCTTTCATAAAGAGTGCCTATCCAATTGTTTGGAAAACTACTTTTTATATTAAAACACTTCTCTCAAGTACTTATGCAATGGAAAAAAGTTACTCAAGCACCGTCATATAAAGTTTGGCTATAGAAGGTATTGCAACCGCGCCTATCAGTAATATGTTCAACTTCGGTCCATTAACAATATTATACCTCTTAACTCCACAAAGTTGAGCGAAAATACTTGGTATACACTACTTTCCGTCAAAAAAATTAAATGTAAAAAGAGAGCTCATTTTATTTTAAGCAATGATATTTCGAATAAAAATACTCGTCACATTTCGTTAAATATCACATTCATAACAGCGGAACTTTCAACATCAAGTCATGCTTTCACTAACCCACAACAAGTCGCTGTTTCGATAACATTTTTCCGCACCATCACCCACAACAACCAAACCTCGTAAACCTCCTGTTTCACCCACAACCGCAGGCTCCTGCTCCCTCAAAGGCAACATTAGCCCCTCTCTGTACCACATACGTAAACACCCGCACGGTCTCTCTCTCTATATCTATATATAGCAATGACGATGACCGCAGCAACGACAACGCGCCGCCACCGCTACCGCCGCACAAGATGCAGTCGGTGTCGGGCGCGGTAGGCGCAGCGCCAACGACAACGACGACGACGACAACGGCGAGCGACAACGGCAACGAGGACTACAAGCCGCCGGTGCCACCGCACCGCAACACGGGCGCCCTGGCCCGGCTACCAGAGACGCCCAAACGCCGCCACCATCATCATCATCATCAGCGTGCCAACAGCGGCGGTGGTGGCGTTGTCAGTGAACACGTGCACGCCAACAGGCGACACAAGGATTCCTCGTCGTCGTCGTCGGCTGCAGCCGCCGCGGATAAACATCATCATCATAGACCGGGAAAGTCTAGCCGATCAAAGGCTAGTAGCAGCGGAGGCTCGGCTGCGTTGCCCGATGCTGCCAAGGAGAGCAACAGCAATAACGCGGATCTCGCGTTCGTTGAGGTGAGCTTTTGTCTTTTTTTGATTCATCTTTTTTTATACGTAAATCGTTATGTAACCGAAGTGAAATGTCAATTAACTGAAGTTTCGAAAACCTGTCATGGATCCACGTTAAATGTGATGTATCCAAAGTTAATAATATTTGAACTGAAAGGTCTACCGTCACGTGTATTCCAATCAAGAGAAACTTCAGAATTTTAGAAATGTCAATGCGTAAGATTTGTTCAGTCACTATCAAACTTTTTGAATTGACGTTTAACGTCCTGATTTTGACTTCATATGTATATTACTATCTACATTTCCATAACGGATTATTACTTTATTTTGGTATATTTAAACTCTTGTATTTTATTCGGAATATCTTCGATTCAAATTTCAGTGAAACATTTATTATCTAATATAAATTTCTGTTAAAATAACATTATTTTTTTCGTTTAAAACTTCGTTGTTGCTCATTTCGCTGATAATGATTGCCTGAAAATAAAAAAATCCATGAACAGGTGCGGAACGATTCATTATCTCTAGCAAACGAAACTTCCCAATGCTTATATTTTTGTTATAAAAAGAACAATTTCCATACCTTTATCCTCTACATACATTCTACAATTAATTAGATAATACATTTCAAAAAATTAAAACAGCATAATATTATCCGCATACACATTAAAAACAAAGCAATCAAAGCTCAACCAATTTTCTCGATAATAAAAAGGAAAAACTCTTTTTTCTCATCCCCAACAAACAGGTACGCAGCAGGGACGTAGAATCGCGCGGCAAGAGGGCGCGCTCGCGCGAGATAAAGCGCGCCACGGTGGTCGGCAACCCGATGTTCTCGTCGTCCTCCTCGAACTCGTCATGCTCGTCGACGCACGGCGATCATCCCGACGACCAGCAACAGCAGCAACAGAATCCGGCTGGATCAGCGGCGTCCGGTAATTCGGCGGCCGCACTGGACGACCTGAACCTCGGCATGGACTACAACCAGATTATGCAGTACTTCGACAACTTGAAGGAGTCGAACGCCTAGGACAGGGCCGATGGCAGCCCGGAGAGCCGCCGCCAGCACCGCCGCCTCAGCAACCGCAGCAGTCTACGCTTCTTCTTCAGCAGTGGTAGCAACAGTAGCAGCAGCAACAACGGCAACAGTAACACGGAACAGACGCAGTCATAGTAGGCTCGTTGGGCAGGTTAACGCTTAACGCGTTGAATAATTGAACACGTATAACGCGGTTTCCACGTAGGCTCTGCGAATTCGTGGGTGATGAGGGTTGAGGTATAGTATTTGGCTCTGCGTGATGACTTTTTCTTTTGTATGTTGACGTAGTTGCGTGCTGGCTTTCGAGATGGGGGATAGTGATTTATCGTTTTTTTATTTATTTTTTTTCGTTGCAATGTTTCGGGTATAGATTTATGCAGGAATATTATTATTATTATTTTTCGTTAAATTATGGTTGCTGAAATTCATCGGTATAGTAGAGGTGTTCGCATGTGGAATACATTACTCGGAGTCGTGTAAATATATCAGCATACAATTCACGCAGACGAACGAATATATATCGCAGAATCAACGTGGAAATCGTAAAACTTTTCCTAACCGAAATGCTCATGTTTTATTCAAATGGTAAATGCATTTACGATTCATACGAAGAGAAAAGAGTGTTAGTGCTGCGTGCTTCGATTAAAAGAAAGGAAAAAAAGGAGAGAGAGAGAGAAAAATGTAACGGAAATATTGTAAGAACTATATTATAATATCGATTTTTCCGTTACAATTTTACCGGCTCTGCTCTAGTACTTCTCTGGAGGCTGGCGCGAGGAACGCTTCGAAAAACGTTAACGCACTTATCTCCGAAGCTTTACAAGTAGCGCGCGACAATGTCGGATTGAAACGACCGTTTGACGCGAGAAATTTCCTCGAGAAGTACAAGTGCAGGTCAATGCGTTCCTTATCCAAGTGATTCTCCGAGTGAAGGCGATGACTTTTTCGCCATTTGACTTGATCTCGAAACGAAGCGACGACGAAAGAGATATTGAGAGATTGAGAGAGAGAGAGAGCAATAAGTATGAGAAGAAAAGAGTAGTAGCAGCACCCAACCCAACGAGTCTAAAAGCGTAGCGAATCGTACGGCAGTCGAGCAAACTACTACGGCTGTCGCGTGTTATCATTATTCTAGTCAGCTTTAATAGTGCAGCGCATGAAACTTAAAGGGAAAAAACCACAATTAATGAGTTAACGTAGTATTCGCATCGAGATGATACACAGATTACACACACTGTACACACATGCGCGTGTGCTTTTACGCGCCTCTAATAAACGCTCTAACACACTTACACGAAATACGTATATATATATAAATATATTTACATATAAAACAAAAGGTTTAGTGGAGACTGAGTGAATATTGCTTTTTTACGAAGAGAAAAAAGGTCTTTCTTTCTCAAGCGCATGTCTATATATAAATATTGTAACGCTGTACTTTTAAGATTCAGGACTTTTGTAAAGCGAACGTGTACGAGTCAGTTCGAGCTAGCACAAATTTCGCAAATTGTATATTTCCCTTTTTTGTTCGTTGTTTTTTATTTTCTTTTTTTTTGATGATCGTGTTGTTGTTGTATAATATTTTTTTTTTAGATTTTGTAAAGTCAGTATGAAGATGCTGACGCGTTCACATAGCGTTCACGGAACGAATGTGCGAGAATCGTGTGAATTCGATTAATTCCGTAATATTTATTTATTTGTTTGTATTGTACATTGCAGAGCGGTACCGGGACGCTGAATAGTATACTATACTTGTACTCTGTACGATCGCGAACGGTCTATCGATGATTTTTCGAATGAAAATGAATGATGTGTATATAATTTGAAACTTTAACGTGCTAGAGCATAATTAACATTAACGTATATATAATAATTAAGGAGAAAATCCTTATCGCGCTCGGATGACGACCCAATGTCGCGCGTACTCAGTCTCGCTGCTATTGATAGCAGAAGAAACAAAGAGTGCGCGCGATTATAGATTAAGAGCTATCATAGGTTTAAGGATTAAAATGGCGGCGAGCGGTATCGATTACCCCTCGCATTGGACTTGCACTGAAAATAAAGTTTATTGAATGTAAGCATAAACATGGTTGAATAACATATGCCTGTCAGCATAGATATCTACAAATACTCACCGACTGGATTATTTATATTTATATTGAATAAATTTGTATTTTCGTGCATGCGTGCCGAGTATATAAGCAGATACACACAAACATACAGTCATTGTTCTTCTACGGGCGTTATTATTACAAGTAGTAAAGGAAAGGAGAAGGATAATTTTTGTCTCGTTTCAGTGTTCTCTCGAAACTCCTATACGTATATACAGCTCATGCGTGTCGCGCAGAAACGTACGTATAGAGGAAAATACATCGCAGTATTAAAAGAAAACGAAGCGCAGGGAATTTTTTTTTCTTCGCTTTCGTTTTTCTGCCGCGTTGCAGCAGTTAAAAATAAAAGAGAAAAAAGGGATAGAAATGAGAAAGACTCGTAAACTCGACCGCGCGTGCGCAACGACATGATCGTAGAATTTTCTTGTTCTTTCTTTTCTCACCGCAACGAGATTCACTCGCATCCAGGGTCAAAAGTAGATAGCAAGCCGTAAAAAGTTAATGCTCGCGAGCGCGCGCGCGTCTCACATCGCTTCATCGCTCTCGGTTACGCGAACGACGATATTCGTATAATGTAATTGCATTGTTGTGCCGACTTTTTAAAATTTGCAGCGTCCAAAGTCTGTCCCCCTATGAGTTGGTGCTGGACACCTGTAGAATACTTTGGAAAAGGACTTTTGTAGAGTTTACAGCATATTTTTCGATTATTCGCCAGTGTCATTTTTTTCGCGTAAGTGCCATATTTACATATAGTTTCATCTTGCGAAATACAAGTAATATTTATGGAATAAAATACTTTGAATTTTTTTTATAAATAATATTTTGTTAGTTTACGTCCTTTATTATATGATATACGCTCTCATATAATATTGATATTTATGTAGTTAAATAAATATAATTTATATTCAAAATATGAATGATATTACGATGAAACATATTGCCATATCTATGTGAGTTCATATTGCCCTAAATAGGGTATGAAAATTACTATATCACTGTTAAAATATTTCCACACTATCGTCGGGAAAAAAATATGACGTAAATAAAACGAAAAGTAGATTTTGCAAGGTATCGACCGGTGTCAAAGCTGCCGTAACATTTAGTCGTGAAATATCAGTACAACTATTACAGACTGTCTATAAGCTCTCGCTGCGTCGCCTTTTCATAAACGCGAAATGTCTTGTTCTATAATTTCGATCGAGATGTGCTTGGGCATATCATACGATCGCAATATTGCACTGCCTCTCGCGCTCACTCTCTATACGAACGAAACGATTGCTTCGATTGTTTAATTGTTTACGAAAACGCGTACGTACAAATATTTTTTTTTTTGCGCGTGGGATTGAAATTCAGTATTCTCCTCTTCATAAGGAACGTCGAAAACTTTGATTGGCAGTGCGAGATCTAAAAAGAGTGGAATATGGAGTCAGACACTTTTCTTTCCACAGTTCAGAGTTTAAAGTCTATAAAAATCTGCATTTCTATAACAACACGTTCGCTTTCGGAATCCAGCAGCATTCTCGTTCGATTATTCTATATCTCAATACACATTGTAATCTGCCGTACGTTGTGATGTTTGTAAATTTTTGCTTTATAAGACTGTGTATATACATATACATACTATAAATATTATATATATATATAAATTGCGCGAGTATCACCTTCTGTCATAATAATAATACGGAGATTATGTCCGGTCGTGAGAAGCCTCGCGTGCGCGCGACAATTTTTCAAATTCACAATCACACAGCGTCGCTTGGCGTCAAAGGGTCTATCACCCCTCTTCATCCTTTTCGTGCCTCCCCGAGTGATTTGGGAGCATTTTTTGTATCTTTGGCAGTTTAGTTTCGAGGCTAGCTTGAAAAAGTGTGTATTAGTCGTCGTGCGTACGATAAAGAAATGAAAAAAAAAATAAAAAATAATAATATGATGATGGACAAACCAGTATAGCTGAGTCAATGACCACTGTGGTAATGCATAATTAACGATAATATCCTCTAATAACTATAAAAGTATGTCTTCCGCACCGTTGACGATTTAAAACTCCTCACTGCGAGCATGTAACACTCGAGTGGTTTTTTCGCCCGACTTCTGTTATGAATATATCGCTTCAACTATATATTGTACACGTAACCGCACCTTTTTGCATGCGCACCAAAACAAAAACGTCTTTTGCCGACCGTTGAATCTCTCGAGGGTAGAGGATCTTTTGAGAAAGGAAAGCACGAGCGATTATTTTAGGAAAAAAAACAAATACTCCTTCGTCGTAGGTACATGTGAAAAGTGTTCATATCTCTCACGGAGTGCTTATTAATTCATACGGGCTTCCGGTGTGGCATGAGACCCGCGAAAGTCGTTGACCGATAAACGTACAATTCGAAAGATTCACCAATCCTATCGAGAAATTCAGCAGGCGAGACACTGTAAAACACGTAAGGGAAAATGCACCAGTGACGAGTGAATCGGTATAATGTATATCAAAATTCGTTGACGCGAACTACTTTTGTAAAATCCATATCGGCTTCGATTAGCGAAATGATAAATGAAAGAGAAAGAGCAATTAGGTAGCGCAAAATAAATATATATTTCGCCAACCCGCCCTCCGCACAGAGTCGATTATTTTTACGCAGCGCGTGGCAGGAGAGAAAAATAAAAGAGAGAAAGAGAAGCGCGTGGCAGCGAGAATTCCCCGCTTCGTGTATGCCATAAGTTCTGTGTGTATGTGTTTAGCACGGCCATATATAAATGTTGGAGAAGAAGGGCATGTGTGTGACAGAGTGCATTGCCGGTTACTTCGTTTGAGAATGTGCTTTGCGTGTATCCGTAGTACACTGATTTGTGTAGTTTTTTTCCTTAGTGGAAAGATTGTGGCTAAAACGGTTCTAAAATGTAAGCAGAAATTCAAATTTTTTTTTTTGTAATACTTCTGTATTATCAAATTTTTGTATGTTTACTCTTGACTTGTAATTCTAAAACGACGGAATTGATTTGTATATGAATTTTTCCACTAAGGTGAATCTGATAGGTAGCCTTAACAAGGAATATCTAAGAGTATGTAAATTGAGAAGACACCCTGGCGGAATGTTTTTCTCAATTCTCACTAATGATAGATCTTTTAGTGTATCTTTAGTTTTAAGTATCCGTCGAAGGAGTATCGTAAGATAAGCCTTCGTAAATACTTCAGTTTTTGTACATTTTTGATTGTATATATCGAATGCATAATAATTCAGAAAATGTCAGTCTGAAGAAGTTTTACGTGAAACTTTTTATTGCTGTAAGAGTATTTTTTTTCGTTGAGTACGCAAACCGTACTTTCACGCTGTATTTTTTATTTGTACAAACGACCAATTTTATTAAAAAGTTAGCTTATTTATATACATATATATGTACGTTAGATTTTATGCAAACAATCAGGTGCGTCGCAAAGACTTTTATGTAATCGACGAGTGCGATCGTTCGAAGATCTGACCAAAATTGTATCTGATGTTCAATTGTACACCTTCTTTTTCGAGATGGACCATAGGTACGCCAAATTTGTTTTCTTCCATCAAGGAAAAAAACTTCTATCGGTGTCACAATGTTAGATAAACGTTCAATTTTTTTATCATGCAGATTGTTTATTTATGTTGTTTTTTTTATCCTTACGCTTTCGGTTATCCCGTCTCTCCAGCGTTCCACTCTAAAATGTTAGAAAATCGCTCGCGGAAAGAAGAATTGTACGCATGAATTGAACAAACCATTAAAGCGGTATCCTAATAACTCAGTATACCTTTATGTGTAACTGCGTATAGGTGATATATTTTGTTGCATGTAATTGCGTATTGAGTTACAAAAGGGCCTAATTTATTGATCATAGAATTCACGTACAATAGACAGATATACATTACGTTTCATACAACCCATACGCGATTCATATCCATTTCACCCGCACGATTCTTTCCCCCTAAGTTGACTTGGAAAAATCGTCGAACTGCAAATCGACGAATATATATTATACATATTAGTGCGAGTGCGTCATCGACGGGCACCGAAATGCTTCAAATAGCAGCACAGAGCCATACGACGAGTTCGGCTCTATGCCTAAGGGCACACACCCACTTGTACCACACATCGCTTGTATGAGAATTCCACGTGAGACAAATAAAAAAAATGCGTTTCTATATATAGCAAACGAGAAAAAAAGTATATTATATATATTATACATGAGACTCTAGTCCCGCAAGAAACGAGAATAAGAAAAAAAAGATAAATAATGAAAAGCAGTATCAGCAGCAGCAAGTATCATATGATGTGCGGCGCGACACGTTGCCGTCCGCTATCGCGCGATTTCATATACATATTTAATAATAATGCAGAGAAAGAGGGAGACGAGAGGTGGGAGAAAATAATAATACGAATATAACGGAGAATAAGGAAATAAGAAAAAAAAACGTATAATTAAACGACTTAATGGTAGAATCAAGCAAGTGTCGTAGTGCGCATCGTTTATGTTCTTCGCTAATAGTAGAGAGTCGTACGGCAGCTCGTTAATGCATATACATATATATATATTTATGAAATGAAAACAAAAACAAGAGATTCTCCTTTTCGCCTATACACATATGTACGTACCGCGACCTTCTGTAATTAATTTCTGTACTGCGCTAGCGTAACAATTTATCATCTTGTCGAATCGTCCTCTGTATATTTTCGTCGAATTTTGTGTTATATCCTTTTTCACCGTATAAGGACAAAGTAAGCACACGGATTGTACACATTATCGATACTCATTCCTGTTAATGGCATAATTCGAGGGCTTACCGTACAGTGAAATCTAGAGAGTTTACAGAAAAAAATGGAATAAAATCGAGACGTTCGTTTCGTTCGTTTTGACGTCGTACATGTATTATTTGTGTAACAGTTATCAAGCAAAAAAGCAACACACAGAAGTAAGAGCAACGTAAACAATATCGATTTTTAGTGAAAACTAAATTGGGTAAAACAGTATATATTTTTGTAAAGAAAAAAAAGGCGAACGAAAAGAAAAAGGATATATGAATTGTAAATATATTTGTGTTGTTTCTGATTTGACCAACTTATCATGGGTAAACGTGAGAAGAGACAGAGAGGGCACGTGTGGAGACGACGAAAGATAAATGTCGAATTATAAATTTCATTCTACGGTATGATCCTTGAACATAAACAATTGTACTTTTGCGCTTCACGTGGAGAGATGAATATTTTCCACTTGACAATTAGATGAAGAGAGAATAAAAAAAAAATGAATGAGAATTATGACTGCCCAGCAGCAGTGGCAGGTCGTGCGTTGAGAGCCTTCTAATTAATATCCTGACAAAGTAAAAAAGACATATCGTTACATGAATTTAAGTAGCGACGACGTATGTGTAATTTTTTCCTTTCACCGACGGATTTATAAGTCTGCTCGCGAGCCGTAATCTTTGTTCCACAGCTCCCCCCTTTCTATATACGATGACCCCGCGCGAGTTCCAGCCGGTGAAATATATACTAGCCTTTGCGAATTGTGAAATTTCTGAAAGCTAGATTAATTCGAGGAAATATTTTACTTCAACGTTTATGATTTGAGCAACATTTAGAATTAGTCTTCGTTTAGCAATAATTACAAGTAATCGATGTTCCAATTGACGGTATTTATTTCACTGACTGGGAATCATCATCACCGAAAAGAAAATTCAAGCAGTCATAAGGTCGCGTACGAATTTCCCCCGACGTTCTTGTATCGACGCTCGATCCTTTAATACAAACAAACAAACAAAAAAATGAGAGAGAAATGAAAAAGAGAAAATAGTGTTTAAGAAGCTTTTGACGAGCATATCGAGGGATGGAACTCGAGCAAGACGATAATAAGAATATATTAAAGAATGAAAAAAAAAGAGAAGACTAATTTAATCATTCCTTCGACGCGACCAGTCGCGCGTTATACCTAATAAAAGTAAGCGAGAACAAGATAAATAAATAATAAAAAAAAATTAATAATAATAAATATACGAATCCAAAAAAGCAGCAATTATCGATATGCTATTTACAATGCGCCGGAAATATATGAACGCCGAAGGCAGCGACGACGACACATACACTCGCGCTTTTTCTCTCCTTCGCTCCTCTGTGTCCTCGTTTTTTTCCTCCCTTCGCTCGATTTCTTACACCTTATCTCATCTTTGTTATTATTATCGTTGAATATAGTACAATTTTCAATCCCTCATCAACCTCATCGCTGTCGTCGCGCCACATTTATAAGTATGTAATGAGAAACATGTATCAGCCCATTGCCCATTGTAACGCTCGCCTTCCCATGTTTCCTTTCGAAACGTTCGCGTTGTCGTCGCTGTTCTCGCTGCTGAAATCGTCACTAAATATTAAGATACGACTATTGCCTACTCAATGTACAATATGTAGTATTTACCTGTTGTTACCACCGAACCGTCGTCAAAGATATATAAAATATTGTCATTGTATCATAAGACTGTTTTGTTTTTTATTTCTTGTCCTATCCTGGTTATCGCTTCATTATTTAATATTATTTCTTTTATAAAAATTAATGCATATTTTTTGTATTTCATTTTTCTTTAAAACATTTTCGAATTAATAGACTTGCTCTAAAGTTATTTTTATGATGCATTTATGATTAATTATAATTAATTTATTGGTACAAAAAAATTAAAGACTTCAAAGTTTATTATTTTTTTTTTATTTTTTTATAAATTTTTTTACGTAACAGTACTTTAAAAATATATACAAAATAAATTATCTATATTTACCAAAATAATATTTATCAATAGGTGCTATCCATTTATGACAGCCCCCAAGATTATTTTGGATAACATATTTCATTGTCCATGGATTTTCGTTGTTCTCTTCAATATATCTTTCGTCTTCATTCATTTGATCTAATATTTCTTGTGTAACAGCCATTGCTTTGAAAGGCAATTTGTGTGCTATTTCTTCTAATGTTTTCTTTACCTAATGGGAAAATAAAAAAAATATGAATATTAAATTTTGTATTAAAACATTAAGAAAATTCTTTTTTTTTCGCAAATTAAAATTACCTCTTCATATTCGAGTGGTCCTCCTACTTCAAGTATCACACGTCCCGATTTGACAGGAGTAACGTAAAAATCAATTGAACCTTTACCTCCACCCATTCTTTGACCTTGACCCTGTAAAGAGTATCAAAGGACATAAGTAAATTAATTATTAATTAAAAATATTTAAATGAATAAAGTAAATTAGTTTCTCATTTTTATGGTAAAATAACCTTTTTTGTAACAGGTTGCCAGGGAGGATCAACACGCCATAATGAAAAAGCTGCATTTGGTAATTTTTTACCACATGTCCAACGTATCATTTCAAAATGTCCATATTTCAATCTTCCACCCATCAGGGCCTAAAAAAGGAAATTATAAAAAGATCAATGTAAATACAAACGTTATAACTAAGAAGTGTTAACATGTATTTATATATAAATAAAACTTACTATTACTCCAAACTGTTTGTGTAAAAGTTTGTTTAATACCAGTTCAGGGCCTCTCATAAACCTAAGTTTCTTTTGCATTTTAAATGGTCTCATCGAAGCTGGGTACTGAGGTACTTTTGGAACAATAGCAAGCTTTTTTCCTCGAGTATCAGGTGGATATTCATAATCTATTAAATAAAAAAAGAATAGTTGAATATTTTCAAAGTTATTGAATTGCAATTATTTCTAATTAAATAATGCTATTAAAGAAAAACACAACTCTTAAGTAAATTCATTTATATTGTTTTACATACCAACTTTTTTTATTGGCTCATAATATTTAAGACCAGCAGCTTGGACAGTAATCCCAAATACATTGTTACAAGCTGGGCTGCCTAAAAAAGAGATTTATAAATTACAAACACTTGACCATTTGCCTTAGAACAAATGACAAATATATAAATATTTCGTAAATGACACTTACTCGAGGAGCGGCAGATGTGAAAAAGTGAACGCGACAACATGTTGAAAGTATTTCTTCTTCTTTTCTTAAATTATAAGTGAAAATTTTACAATAATTATTATTTCATCGCACAAAAACAACTCCGAAATCGCAAGATTCCAGGAGTTATGATGAGGTTATGTGCCGATTAACTCCGCTGTAGCCGCGCTGCATGCTTGCGGCAGACGACGCGCGAAAAAGCATCTTTTCAAAATTTTTAACTGGTGATAAGTAATAGATTTTTTATTTAGTAATACTTATACAATTTTATTTTTGAACACTTAGAGGTAATACGATGCAGTACAATAAATAAATAAGTGTCTCGATGTAATATAATCTACATGACATTCTTTAATGAAACTCATACCTATGTGTAGACGTTGTTCCAATACTTGATAATAATATAACTATTTGTCATAATTATTGAAGTTTTAACTATGCCAGGCATAAGGTGTTATTACCAGAGATGTCATCTATGTTATTACACATAAAATTATGTAAAGAGTGTGGCGTATACCTAGTCACGTGTTGATATGTTGGTATGCGCAAAGTGCTTCATGCTTGTTCGTGTCGGCAACTCGTCGTGCGCCCGGTACGTTTTGTATTTTCACATCTAAAGAGGGTAAAGAAATGATAATTTTGTAAACTACTTGAACAGAATACGCACTTCAATTAACTGCATATAACATGGTAATTGTTAAAGTTTCCAACTTAAAAAATAATGAAATTATTAATTTTTTTTTTCTACTTGTAGGAACCTAACCTATAGAAATGTTTCCTAATCGTTTTATGCAGGAATAAGTAATAATTTGGAGGATAATTTTCTGTCATAAACTTATTTCTGTAAAAGCATCAAAATGCTCCGCAAAAGTTTACAACTGACTGTAAGAAGTTTAAGAGGCATACCTCGTGTAACAAGCAATGAATCTTGTCTATCTGTTCAAATGCAAAAATATAGTAGATATGCACAGAGGCATCCTGCTACTATCGTAAATGAAGATGATCTTTTTGATGTTGACGTCAAAAATACAACTCCACCTAAAATACAGAGAAAACCTAGATCCCAAACAAAAAACCGCATTCCTGAGGCCAAAGATGAAAATATTAAAATACGAAGAGAACTTGAAGCTCAGAATATCGAGAGAGAAAATATGCAAATTCTGAAAGAAGTCAAAGCTAGTACCAAAAAAGACAAAGTTGAATCACAGGAAGAGAGCAAAAGCAAAGCAGAGAAACAAAAAGAAAGTTTACCCAAAAATGTATTCACCAAATTGCAAGAAAATGAAAAATTAGTTACGTAAGTAGTCCATTATTCTACTTTAAAAATTAATTATTAGTATAATTTAAAATTATCATTTGAATTTATTATTTAAATTTATTAAATTAAATTATTTATTTCATTTAAGGTCAATAATGATGAGCCTTATGTCAAAGAAAAAACGTAAAAAGAATGATCAGATCCTTATAGAGGGAACACGCTTTATACAAGATGCTATGGAGGCCAAAGTAATACCAGAAACAATTATTTTTAGCAGGTATGAGGATGTAAAGGATATGCCATTTTCAGAAAAAACTACAAAATTATACAAAGTAACATACCGAACAATACAATTATGGTCAAAATTATCAACTCCTCCAGGTGTAATTGGTAAGTTAGAAATTATTTTCTATAAATCTAAATAGGATATTAATGTTTGTTACGTTTTTTTAGCAATTTTTAAAAAACCGGAGCCACTTCAAGTATCAAGAAAATCACTCCCAATAACTATCATATGTGACAATGTTCGAGATCCTGGAAATATGGGTTCTATTTTAAGAGCAGCAGCTGGAGTAGGTTGTGAAAAAATATTACTAACAAAGGGTAAGTTTCAACTACTAGAATAAAATTATAAATCAAAATAAATATTCTTAAGAGGTGTTGGAATAAATTTAATGATTTTAAATTTTACTATGCAAACAGGTAATTGTTTTAATTGTTAATGTAAAATTATAAATGTTATTCCAGGTTGTGTCGATTTTTGGGAGGGTAAAGTCTTGCGTAGTGCAGCAGGTGCACATTTTAGAATACCAATTTTTGGATCTCAAGAATGGGAAGATATAAAAAATTCAATAAGCGCAGATGCTCGTGTATATGTTGCTGACAGTAATGTTGAATCTTTTGCAGAAGAGTCTGTAGACATGTTGAAAGAATTTCCGAATGAAGAAACTGATGAGAAACTTTCAAAACTAAAATATCCACAAGATAAAATAAGAAATGGATATATTGCAGGTATTAAAATGAATAATCTTCCTGTGATTCCTTACTTCTCTGCAGATTATACAAGCAGTGAAGTAGTATTGATTGTTGGTGGTGAAACAGAAGGTTTGAGTAAAGAATCTTTTAATTTAGTAGAACAAAGACAAGGTGTACGTGTGAATATACCATTAATTAACAATATAGACAGTTTGAATGCAGGGATGGCTTTAGGAATTATTGCTTTTGAAGTTAAAAGGCAATTCTTATTGGTACAAAATAAATTGAACAAGTTGGGACAGTGATTTGTAAATAATTGTTCAGAAACGTTTAGAAAAAATTTATAAAGTTATGTAAATTTTGATAATGTAATTATTCCTATATTATTTGATAATATAGTTTATAAATATTTACGTTAATTGATAAATTAAATTATCAAATTTCGTTTTTCATCTCGAGTTTTATCATCAAAGCAGTATATTTCTAATGGTTGATGAAAGATGACAGCACTTGATAAATCTCAGTAAAAGAGGACGACTTGTTAAATTATATTTATTTTTAAGAATAATTCACATTAATTTGTTTCTTTTTTTCATAAATCGTTATTTATGCATTTTTATTCACGATCAACTACAATTGTTATTATTTCATGCAGTAGATTACTATAATTGTTTTGTATTTCGAATTTTGCTGTCTTGAAAGGCAATATATTCCAAAAAAATTATTAATAAGAACAAATAAATTATGTATTGTTTTCGATATACATACTTTCGACATTATGTACAATTGTACATATGACTACAAGATATCTTGAATTATATACTGTAAATAAGTAAATTGCCAATAAAAGTAATTTTTCACATTATTACAATTTGCTTTCTAAAGTGTAATTATCGTATTAGTTAGTACATCAATTATATTTTTTCAACGAAATATCAATAAGATAATTCTTGCAATCACACGAAAAAGTGTCTCGTCGAGGAGAAAGTTCACATCTTCCCGCAGGAACTTGTACGCGTCTCGCGGACACTGCTCCCATCGATTTTGGAAAGTAGTTTAATTATGAGATGGAATGTGAATCTGACTTTTTAAAATTCTTGAACGTTCGTTCATCTCGTAATTCTCATTTTTCTTTATTTGGTAGCTTGAATTTAAAGAAAATTGTAGATTCCGTAATCTTGATCGATAAAAGAAAGGTTCAATTATTCTTTCAATAAAATACATTTTATTTTCAATTGAATGATTATAGTAAATATTGGTACTTGATTAAATAGTTACAGTGCATGCCCATGCAAATATTGAAAAAAGCTTATGCCACTTATGGAATTAATTTTCTATTTGATTTTTTTAATTTTAAGGAAAAAATTAGTTGTTTTCCGCAAATCTATTCCTCAATAATTCAAACCCATCTTCTTTCTCTTATAATGCATTTCCAAAGCTTCATTCTTTTCATTGCTACTCTCTAGGATTATTGTATACTAGTGGATGACCGAGCTAAATCCAATAAATGACTGGGTCTTATATAGTTTAATTCCTTCACAAAAGAAACTTTACAACTATTATTACGACGATCTTGCTTAACCATAAAAATAACGAAACTCTCCGTCTCAAGTTTTCAAAATTTACAATATTCGACTTCCCACACAGCATTCCTATACATAAATTGTCTGAACGAAAAATCAGTTAACTATTATTCTATCTCCACATTTACCCATAACATTTTTATATTTTTAAAAAACTACAATACCTATATGTACCCTATACTGAAAAATCTCACGTGAGATTTTTCAGTAGGGTAACCATCCAAAAGCTCTTCACTCGCAAGCTGCTCGTACTCTATAGGGGAAAGTAGGGCTATTTCATACACGGGGCAGTTTCGTAAACGCCATTATTTTGTAAGTAAAAACTTTTATCTGGTTTCGGTAAGGTAGATTCAAGCATCAGTAAAGATGAACTTTTGTACGCAACTTCAATAAATTTTTTGACAATTGGAATTTGTAACGGCTACTCCGTTATTTTTCGAAGCTCGTTATAAAAAATTGGAGTTAAATGGTACGTACAAAATGGTACAAAATGTTTTCTTAAGATAATAATATGTTTTTAGTACACTTCAAAACCAAAATTTTGAAGCCTGGTAGACTCGATACATCAAGTTTCAGATTAGCACTTGCAATCGTACGATTTTTAGCAGTTTTGAACTAGGTATTTCGTACAATTCTGTCGGGGCTAATTCGTACATATAATTGGTATAATAATTTAGAAGATTTTAGAATACATGTACGAAATAGCCGCAAATTTGCTCCGGGGTTGGGGCTATTTTGTGAAAAAATGACTTTTTTATCAATTGAGTACAAAATCAATGATTGATAAATAATAAAGGATCCATAACAACTGTTTTAGTCAGTTATAACACCAAACTTAGCGTTAGTTACCTCAGTAGAGTTAATTATTTTAGTATACCAAAAAAGATAATTGCTCTGAAAAAATTAATTAGCCTCACTCTCCCCTACACCTACTAATACATACTTCGAAAAAAACTCCATCAAACTACCTAGCCCGCTACCTACCTATACACACACACACACACACACACCTATCTGCACGCGTCTACGGCATCACGGAAGCCGCGGAACCACAACGAACGGGCGCGCGGGGGAGTGAGAGAAAAAAAGCTCGCGACGTCGCCGTATCGATTCCGACGAGAGAAGACCGCACCCTGCTGACGCTGTCTCGCGTGTCTCTCTCTCGTCATCCTAATTTCTTCTGTGGGTGCTTTTCAACGTCGCGTTATATATTGAGTTTCAGCGCGAGTCGCTATAGCTGTTTGCAAACTTAGTCATCTGTAAATGGATTTTGGGAGTAGGAATCGGATCGGGTGGTTGTGTTTTCGGTATGGTTGTTGATACTGTTTTAAATTAGAGTTTTAAGTATTGGTAGGAGCAGATGGCGTTATAATAAGCAGCGACTGTATACCGTTTATAGCAACATTCTCTATTAATATATAATTATTATTGAACATATAGATGATAAGTAGTAAAGCTTATCTCTTTACTCTCTGAAAAGGTCTGGTATTTTATAAAAATATAGTTAATTGCGCTACTATACGGTTCAGTTTCTTTAATCATTTTCAAAACTCTACACGAAATTACACGAAAATAAACTAATTTCGAAGCACATCATGACAAATCATACAATTTTGAAAATCAATTTTATTTTCAACGTCTTTCAAGCGGATTCATTGAAGTTTTAAAGAAACCCTTGTATCTCATCTAATATGATTGAAATTAACTCAATAATATGAATATCGCATTCATGCATAATATTGAGAAGTGCGGTTTTATATTCCATAATTCGGACTGAGGAAAAACAAAGATAGTATCTATATATACAATATATACTTATGTCAAATAAATTACTATTCCTTCCACACTTTCAGTCTAAGATTTAGTAAAGTACCAATATAAATGACTAAATAATAATATGATTAATAGAGCTTTATTTTTTCGGCTAAATAATATTTATTTCGATATTCGGAAAGAATCATATTAAATATTGGCGAGTCGACGAAGCAGAGAAAAATAATTCGTTTACTTTCACTGTTCATGAAGTCATTAGAGCTCCATCGCTAGAACAGCCCATTACTTTACCCTTGAGACGCGACGGATTAATCTAATAGGTTTAATTTAATTTAGACAATTACACGAGCACAAACGTCGGGGACAATAACTTTCACTCTAGATTGATATCTACGAGTCTGAAATATGACTCGTCTATACTATATACTTACCACCTATATAACGTATCAGTTTATAAAATGGTTAATAAACCTAATGTGTTGATAAACATTGGTGAATGGAATCATATTATTACCCTACATAGGTAAATGTTTAAGGAAAAAAATATACCTTGAATATAAAAATCGAAAACAGAGGACACTTTCTTACGTGAACGATATTAATGCTTACATGTATGATTTTTTGTTTTTAAATTTTTTTATGGTATCTGAATCTTTCTACGTTTAAATACAGTGATCATCATTTTGTTTTATAATATTGAAACGGACATTGTTAATAAAAACTTTTTGGAATGAGTAAAAAAAAATTGTGCATAATAATTAACCAACATAATAACTAGAGTATTAAAAGAAAAAAAAAGCAAAAAGAATAGCAACGACACGCAACCGCGCCTAATGCTGCTTAACTTCGGTGATCGGACGAGAACCGGTGTGATCAGCGTAGTATGGTCGTTGCCGAAAGATATATTTTTATTTTAGAATACATAGAGAGGATTATCAACAGTAGCTTCCTACATTATCTTAATCATGAGCTTAGTTTACTATACCTACAACTATAACGTTTAGCAGTGAAACTTGAAATGATCATTTTATTCTTATATAGTATGTCCATATGCTATATTTATTAACATAAAAAAAAATAAAATGTTTGTCTAATATTTTATTTGAAGTATTTTTCTGAGATAAAAAAATACACGTGGCCTGGACATTATACTACATGGTGTTGACGGTTAAATATTAACTGGATATTACGGTAGTTCATTCCTGAAAAACTTATAAGTCTTTTGCATGAGAGTTTGCCTCAACATGAAATACAACATTAGCGTTTTTGTGTGTATAAATCAACAGAAAAATATCAAATCCAATTCGAAAATCCGGTATATATAATTTCAAAATACCCGTCAACAAGGAATAAAGAATTCTTAAGATTATACGTATTATAAAAAAGAATATAATAAACTGATATATAGGCATTTTATCATTTGACGTTAGTCACGGCGATCCATCGTTAGAGAAGAAAAAAACTCACTTCCTAGAATCCAAAAACCGGAAAATCTTGATCAATCCGTGTGCTCCACACTCTCTCGCTGGATTTTATGCTAATCCTCACTCCAAACTACCATCGTACTATACGCTTTTACATTTTCGAATCTCCAAAGCCACATGTCGGACGAATCAACCCCCACAGCGCAAAAAAAGACTCGCCCCTGCGTACACAATGCGCAATCGATCAGAAATGTGCCGCCTGCGCAGACACATATATACACGCCAGGGTGGAATAAAGTTAATTAAGCCCCTATGAGCGCACGGTGCGCTTTTCTTTCTCCCGCCGTGTTCCTTTACTTATAGCGCGCACGCGAGGACTATATAACGCGATTAAAAATTGAAATTCGCGGCGGGGGAGAGGAAAGTGAGCTCGTGAGTACGGTGTACTTTACGGCGGGATTTTAATGCGGTATGAAAAGGAAAAAAGTCAAGGTGGTGTAGTAATTTCGAGGGTCGGAGAGGTAAAGTATGTAGAGGGTGTAATGAGGGAAGCATTTAAGCTCGGTAGTATATGGGCGTGGTCGTCGTTTGCCGTTTTAGAGACGTTGTTGGTCCCGACGTAGAATATATATATTGTTTAGTTTTGAAGTATAGTAAATTAATGCGGATAAACATGAAATAGCTTCAAATAATTGAAAGATTTTTTTGTGTTTATCGAAGTCGATTGATATAGATAAGAGTATTGTTGATTCCGTATATAAAAAAACGGTGGAAGGAAACGAAGAATTCTAGTCAAATGTATGAGACACCGCATCACTCAAGTCGTGCCAGAAGCGTTTACCTTCAAAAACGGCTGCCGATCGATATTGGCATTTACCGCTTTATTTGTAGCGTCGTTTATTAGTGCTCTGAGGTAATGGTACTTTGGTGAATGGTTTCATCAAACTTATTGTTTTATTATGTCAACTGTTTATGCCATAAGCAACTATAAGGACGTTATTAGAAATTATAACATAAATGTATGAGGAATTCTACCCGATTATCCACATTTTTTCGAGATTTTTAAATGCACGTAACTTTGGACAAACCCGAGCGATTTTAACGGTCTTTAGCTTAAATTAAAGCTCAGCCTTTCTTCTATACTTTAATCGCCTTTTTGTAAAATAATTATTGGCTCCTTTAATAACTTGCTATTGATTAATCATCACTGACTACTTTTCGTCCATTTTTCCCATGTTAAACTTCAATAAGAATAATGGATTTGTGTTTAAAGATCATTTTCGAGTGTTTGAAAATGTTCTCGTCTGTTTAATAACTAAAAGAATGAGACAAAATATATTACAGAGACCGTGTGCCACCAAATTTTTTAATTTTTTAATTTTTTGAACCCTTTAACTGTTGATAATCTGTATACAATTTCTCAGTATGTATACTGTAATAGAAATAATACTTTAACTCTGTATCCATTCTTTTCGAGAATAATTTCTTTCTCATAAAATTTCGAAACATTCTGCAATCGAAAAATGCAATATATAAACTCCCTCTTTGGAGATATAATCTCCAGAAAATTTAAAAGCAAACGATCAATACATTTTAATTCCTGCACTTTTCACTTATTTCAACTTTTCAAATCTTATATATACAAAAAGATCGTATACCTATAAACACATCTGCAGAAGAATGTAAAAAGTGCTCTACACATTTTTCCGCACCTAACCATCATAATATAGCACGTATACATCACGCATCCCCGCCGCACTCGCACAAGCCGGTGGGTGTGTCGAGTCTCCGCTCGAGATTTTCGCGAGGGCTGCTGACGCCACCCCCTCGGGAGGCAGCGCCGCAGCATCCCTTCCACCCCCTCTCCGTCGGAACAGCCTGGACCGACATCGCGAACGCTCGGAGAAAATGGCGGATCAGCGAACGCGGGGGTGGTGCCGCCCCTTGCGTTGATGTTTCCCGGGGTGTCGCCTTTTCGTGTATAGAAATATTATCGTTTATAACGTGCTAATGCAGAAAAAAAAACTTACGACAACTTTGACGTTTATCATCAACCGCAATCGCCAACGTTCCACATATATCTCTGATTCCATTTCCCAACCATCACCGCCCGATCGTCTCTTACCAAACGTCCTCGGCTATCGCTCCCATTCCCACGTAACCCACATACACTGTTATCTCATCACCACCGATAACCCAAAAATTCCTATATATACCCCCGACATACTCCCTTAAGAAAAAAAAAGAAGAGAGTGAGAGAAACCCTACTCGCAATATACATTATACCATTTCAGCTCGTGAAAAAAGAAAAAGAAGAAAAACGGGCGCGGCAGCACTCAATCGCTATCTCTCCCACCCTCGCGGCCCCTCTCGTAAAAAAGCTCGCGATACACTTATACAAACGCGCGCTTATAAATCTCCGAGCGAACAATATATATATGTATATCGCGCGGCTTGGCGCGGCTGATTTACACAGTGAGCGATGTGTGGCGGGCCTCGCGGGGCGCTTTAATTACCCGCGAGTGTATTATACCCGCGGTTTGTACTGCTCTATACGAAGATTTGCATCGAGCGCGAGAGGGATTGGTTAGGTGTGGGTGAGTGGGTTGATGAAATACGCGGTGTATGGGTGTAGCGGAGACGATGAGCGCTGATTGATATATAGATGAGAGAGGGGGTTTCGCGATAGAGAGAGAGGCTGATGTGGGGGATTGGTGCTGATCGCTTCATTAGGCGTAATTTTTTCATTTCGCAGGAGATGTGGGTCGCTTGTTCAATGACGATGATACTTTGGTTGGGTTTGGAAAAAAAGGTTCGATAATAGAAACTTTAAAGGAATTTATAATGCATATTAAATCGAAGGAATAAACACAATTGTAAAAAATCTCAATTTCAAATCGTAATGTTACTTTTGTTGTTTTCTTCCCAGTTGATTCTTTTACACGCCTCCGACCAAACCTTTTACAACATTTTCTACGAAAAAAGTCCGAGAGGCCCTAAAAAAAGCGCACTATTACCACACACTATATAGCACCCATCGTCTCTCTAACACTATAATATATCGACATCCTCTCTCGTCGCTTACGTAAATTCCAGTCAGTGGGAAGCACGCGATAACCCTCTTCGGAGAAGAAGAGATGCGCGCGCGCGCACGGCTGCGGTTCGAGATGGTTCGGTTTCGTATATTGAGGATATATATTTTTTTTCGTTTGATGGGATGAGAGGTTGTAGAGTTTTTTTGGGGGTTGTTGCCGAGAGTGTCGGTTCTTGGTTTGAGGTTGGTGTTAGTAATTTTGTCAAGAGGATGCGAGGTAGCTCATGCCAGAAATAATGTATCAACGCATATTTACTTAAAAATGATTTTTTTTTATCCGATTTTAATATTTAAGATATTGTTTTGTTCTTTAAACGTTTAAAAATTAATTGTATGAAATGTTGGAGCTGATTTGTTTATAAATAAATCATAAAAACTCATAAACGAATCAATTGTAGTAAACATCGTCCTAGTAGAAATGCTAAGCAACGATATAATAAATAATTTTCAGGACATTATATATCACATTTTTTTAATGGTCTTCAAAAAAAAATTTAGTTCCGTTTTCTAAATCTTTCTACTTTTGAATAAGATGATCATTTGTATACTAAGTTTCACTGCTAAACGCTATGGAGTGCCCTCATGATTAAGATAATATAGGAACCTACTGTCGATAATCCTCTCTATATTTATTCTAAAATAAAAATATATCTTTCGGCAACGACCATACTACGCTGATCACACCGGTTCTCGTCCGATCACCGAAGTTAAGCAGCATTAGGCGCGGTT
>JAPYZO010000355.1:0-38461 GCA_030522905.1 Torymus flavipes | reverse complement strand
CACCCACCCACGGCATAAAATTAATTGGCGGCTTCTTCAGCGAGACGGTCATTTGCAAAGCTCCGCGCGGACGCGCCGGCACCAGAGTAAAGGATCGCCTCTGCCGACCGCCCCGCTGCACTTAATTTCCCGGATAAGAGTCTCTCGAGCGCGTGTTTCGGGTGCTCGTTATTACATCGGGCCCCGGAGCTTAATTAACCGGAGCTTGCACGCGCGCGCGGGAGCATAATGCCATCATCGCTGTGCATGGCGGAAGCTAGTACGGGTATATCTTGTAATATAGAGGTTGCACGGAAATTTCAAAAAGCCGATCTCAACGTGCACCGTTACCGCCGATTATACCGCGCGGTCGTGTCCTATATAATATTCGCTCGGTTTTTCTAGGTGTATGTGTGCGGTAGCTTGGTTTCTATATATTTCGGAGTTAATGTGCATGACGGGGGTGGGTATTATTGGAAAGTTTAGGAAAACGCCGCGTTTTACTTTTCCGGTCGGGCGCGGTAATCTGGCTGGATAATTTTCTTAGGGAATTTAGCGCGGACAGAGAGAGTGTATATATGGTATACTGGTCCCGGGAATTAAAATCAATTTTCGGAATTGAGGGAGAGGGGAAGTATAATTTTTCCATTTGTTCGGAATCCAATTTCTAAAAATTCGCTGTACGAGGTAAGGTTGCCGAATAAGGCGAAATCGATACGATGTATAATAGAAAGCAGACTTTACGATTAGAAGGAGAAGGGTAAGGAGTTTGAAGTGGAGAAAAGTTTCTAATTTTTGCAGTTGGAATGAAATGTATAAGAGCTTTTTGCAGAAGGAGCGTGTGTTTAAAATAATAACTCGACCGTGATGATGCTAACGACTCGAGAACTCGGCTAAGTACTGCTTAAACAGCTTAAAAAGTGTAAACAGGAAAAGGCCATTAAGCGAGTGCGCGAAGACACACACCTCGTACGAAAAAAATTAACGCTTAAAAGATTTGTAACATATATATCCCTCATAAAAACCACTCCACTTCACTTCAACCCCGGAGAACACCGCAATTTCGCCTGTATGCTCATAACTCACGTAATCAAAACTTATTATAACCCATACATTAACTCCCTCGTGTTCAACCAGAGTCTCTCTCTCTCTCTCTCTCAGCTCAGGTCCATCCGATTTTCATGCACACGCGGCTCACACATAGGTATATATATAACACGCACGCGCGCACACTGGCGCCAGCGTAATATCCGTCTTAGCTATCTCTTCATAAATATTTAGCACCGCCATCTCGTCTCGGATTAAATAAGGCAACTCGTTTCGCGCGAGCGCGTGTACGAGGCTCTTTCTTAAGAAGAATATTACTCTCCATTATGCGCCATTACTTTTTATGAATACAAAAGGTCCCTCCCGCGCGCGCGTCCGCGTGTATCTCGCGGAAGAGAGGATAAGTAGAAACAGTGAGTGAGAGAAGAGTGAGAAACGGAGGATCTCTGTGTGTACCACTCGAGGTTGATGATAACGCATTTTTTACTTGGAGCTGTACTGTGGAATAGCGCGGAAAGAAGTTGGGTAGGTGGCTTCTAAGACTGATTTGTTGTAAATTTTTCGGTAATTAATGTTAGGTTTTGTACATTCAAATGCAATGAGGTTGTATTTTTTATAGCAGGATTTGTAAGTTTGCACATAAAATCAATTTTATTTTGAAAAGTCAAAAAATGATAAAATAGACATTTTAATATAAAATAAAAATCTTTTTATTGAAAAAAAAAATACAAGAATAAAGAGATTGAAAAATGGCATTACTGATATACTTTTTATGAAAATGGATTGTGATGGGTTGATAAAATATTTGCGGTACGAAGAAACACGCTACCATTTTTCATTAAGGTCTTTCTTCTATACCAATGGTTTATTTAATGCACTTTAGTGGATTAATAGCTAATATTGTTCCGTATTAAATATTAAAATATTTTTAAAAATATGCCAAAATACTATATGAGTATTAGATTAGTGTATCTAAATAATTTAGAAAGTCGGATTTATTATTTTCCGTTCGTTGAATTCGAGCTTTTCATTTTTTTGGCGTAAATTGCATACAGGATATTATTGCAAACAAGCTCGTTACAATGTTTCTGTATTTTGTTCGGATCCTTGTGTAAAAAATTAACAACGGAAACCCCAAATTGAAAACGTATAGCGAAACAAAAAAAAATTACCTTTTTCCAATTCTAGTGAAATTCTTTCTTTTTAATTAAAAACAAACAAAACCAGAAAATCTACCGACCAATTACTTACATTATAAAAAGACTAATTAAACGCGACAAAAAACAGTTGAATATATTTCTGCACAAAACTCAAAAGAATTACGACTCTTGCATAATATACACACATGTTACACGTGTAAGTTTTTTCAGCAAACCTATTTACTTCCCTTTCAAAAAAATCCAATGCATTCTCCTATACACACTCGCCGCAATCCAGTTTCTTTGACACGCGTGCGTAAAAAGCAAGTCATAAAAACAACCGTCTATCCACTGCATACCCTCAACTCCGACGCAAACAAACTTAAAGAGTTAACGCGTACACGCTTGCAAGCTCCCCACAATTCGGCACGTTTTGCGCGGGGGCAAATTTCATTACCAGAGACGACGCGTCTCGGCACACAACAACAACAGCAGCAGGAGCCACCTCGAGGAGCAGCCGTACTACACACATCCCCATAAAATCGATCACCGGGCAATCGCGCACGGGGCGTCAGTTTTACGACATGCGTGCGCGCTGAGGTATATCGGACTACGGCGGCCCTCGTAAAAATCAGCCGCAACAAAAATACGAATTACGGAGATTGTTAGGGAAGTGCTCTCGAGTTACGGCGCAGGGGTGTACATGTGTGCAGACGTGAGCGAGGCTTCTCGCTGTGGGTGGAGAGAGACAGAGAGGGATGGTTTTATCGCGACGGTTGGGACGGTCGTATAGAGCGCTGCGGTCCTTTGTTATCTTTATTGATACACGAAAGATTAATGTAGATGGAGAGTGCTGTATGGTCATGGTTTAGTGTGATGGGTGGAAGAGAACGTCGGAGATCACGAGAATGTTTAGATGATGAAAAGTTTCTTAATAATTAAGCACTTTTGAAATGTTTTCGGATGCCAGAGTTTCTGCAATACCTATATAGAAAAATTCGTGTTTAAATGTATTTGATTTTAATTTTACCTTGTAAAAAGTCTAAGACGCCATAACATTTCTTTCAATATTGTATAAAAATGCAGTCAATTTTACAGTCATCGACCAACCATCCCGCCAAAAATTCTATTTACCAACAAAACCAAGACATTATGTTCGCTAAAACTATACACACAATTTTTTCTAAACTTCTTCTCGGACGCATCGTGAAAGGCGAAGACCCAGTAAACAAACCGCGCGGTGTGTGCCTTCTGTTTCGGGGCTTCGCCAAGAGGAGTAAATTTTCGAGAGACGCCCTTTTCTCGCTTCCGCCTATATATACATATACATACCCGCGCGCACACGCAAAGGGTGCGGAAAGAGATCCGCGCATTTTTAAGTCTTTGAAAATAAGAGGCACTTTTCCCGAGGCTTTGTTTCGAGGGCAGCTCTGCAGCGGCTGGCTATCGCGCGCGTGCTTCTCTATTTACTCGAGAGATTGCGCGCGCGAGAGAAAGAAAGCCAAGAATCGCGGAGGATTTTTTAAATTGTGAGAGAAGAAGCTGCGCGCAAGCAAGTCTCCTCTCAATGGAGCAGAGCGCGCGGCGTATCGCTCGTCTTTTCTTCAAGCCCGGGCGACCCCTCTGAGCTGAATGGACGCTTAGATTGAGACGAAAGAGAGAGGAGAGAGTAAGCTTTGAGGGTGGGTAACGAGGTAGGTGTGCAATGAGGGTTTTGTTTAATGCAGGGTTGGAGCTTTCTTTGTTTTGGAGATAGTAGGGTTATTGGGGTAGAATGATTTATGGTGCTTTACAGGACTAAGTTGTATATAAAGGAAAATTGAAAAAACGAAATTTCACTTTCAGTAAAGCATATAATAGTTGGTTAAACTTATAGTAGAAATATTTGGAGTGTAATGCCATCTTGTAATTTTAAACAGTAAAAATGTCTTGAAAACCCATCATCCATCATGTAAAAATGCGCCTATATTTATACAGTATTGAGGAACTTAGCATAAGCGCGTACCCTCGCAATTGATTGCTTTACAATCCTTTCTCCGATGCATTAGGCAAAGTAAGAAGCCTACCCTGCCGGCAAACTGTAAGTTTTATCGTGAGCAGTAAAATGTTACTTAGACTACTAACTACTCTCTTAGTGATTTTCAAAGCTTTGGAAATTTAATTATAAAAATAAAATTAAACAACTTTATTGCAGCGTACTTTAACTTTGTAACTAAAGTCAAAAAGCCTGCACGTTAGAATTCAAAACTACCTAAATTTCGAGGCTAAAGTTACAGCCCACGCGAAGCAATTAAAATCGCAACAGCGTCGTACCAAACGCGAGCGCAACATTAAAACAGAGAGAGAGCAACACTTTCTGAACCGTCGAGTGCGCTTTCCGTTATACCCTTGTACGTATACCTAACGACGACGGCTGAGCTCTCCCCTCAGAAAAAAAGCGCGCCTCACTCTCTCGAGAGGCGCGCGCTCGCGTATCCGCCGTGCTAACGGCCACTCGATATTAAAGTTCGCGCGGCGGTAAATCTCGCGTGACGGGAGCGAAGCAAAAATATTCTCCCTCGATCACGCGCGCGCGCGCTGATTTATTCGCGTCGACGCGCCGCGTACACGTGCATATATACATACCTATACACGCGCGCGCTGCTGAATTATTAGAAACTTTATTCGTTATCAGCGTCCCGATAACGAATAGTTTCCAATAAGCGCGTGACCCCCTTTCGGATATGCAGAGGAAGCGGATGTAGGGAACGACGCGACTTTCGTTCGTTGCGACGAATGCGAAAAAGGGTTTGAGGGCGGTTTTTTATAGGGGGAGGTGGCGGGTGAAAGGGTTGAAGTTTGGTTTCTGGGTCTCGCGGTTGTCCGACTGTGGCTAACGATAGTTTTATGAGTGTGGAGGAGGGAGATGAATGAATGTTGATGGAACGCGAGCAGGTTTGATTTATATTTGCTGCGTGTGACTGGTTTTATGGGGCAAATTGGAATAGTTTCTGTAACGAGAGAATTTTAGATTTGAAGAGTTTTTAAGAAAATAATTATTGCAGTAAGGATTAATTTTTGAGAAATGTAACAGGAAGTAAATAAGAGTGGAAAAACGATACAACTTCACTTTTTTAATCGAATATTTCCGTAATCAAGATAACTTCATTTAAATAATTCATTGTATAACTCCACTGAATTTTTTTTTATTCTAGGAATAACCCGTATAAGTGAAAGTCATTTTAAGTCTAAGACATGAACGCTATTTGGTCTAGTTACTATATAGTAATAAATATATTATTTAGATTAGTATTCACAGATACAGTGTTGCATTTAGTCTCATTTGCCTTGATTTAAAATACCGATACGAAACTAAAAACACGATTTATTTGAAATCATGAACAGTGCAACAAGCTAATAAAACTTTCAAACGATGTTTTCACATAGACACCTTCGACCTATATAAAAAGCTGAAAATTTCAAAATCGGTTAAAATTGGTTTTTTTCGACCTCGATTTACCTTATAACCAAAATGCAGCCATTACTGTGACAAGTCAATTTGAGAGCAAGTTTTTACTAGACTAAAAGTCCCAGATACCTATATAGTTTAAAAAAAAAAACAAAGAAAAGCGCATGTAGGTACTGCATATTACGTGAAGTAACCTATATCTTTTTCTTTCTCAAAATGTCAACACAAAGGAATTAGCATCACTGGAAAATAGACAGTTTCTTCTTCACTATAAAAGTACACCATTTGAATTACAATTTAATTATTTAGAGTATATAGATATTACATATAGAATGCTATTAATTCTCACCATACTCGTCAGCGGTCAAACATAAACATGGGGATTGTATTGTTCCTTTGTTTACCTCAATCTCTTGCTATCACATCTTTTTCTATAAACTAACATCCCACAGGTCGAATAAAAAATACTCATAGTTGCACTCTCAATTAAATCACAATTTTGCGTCATAACCTTCATTTCTTTTATTATCCACTATACCTAAACATTATACTAACATCAATCCTTTCGCAAAAACTAATAGTCGCAAACACGTTCACGGCTGTCCGGCCTTGCCGGCGCACTGCCGCCAACACGGACAACATGACCTCGCACGCGGTAACATTTCGATTCGCTACCAAATTGAACCTATCGTCTCCATATCGAATCTATCTAAATCGTGTCCTACAATCCGTCCCATGCCGGGGAACCACATACTATCACACAGCCCCTGTATATATATACTCTTTTGCGCATGTGACATTTCGCATATATATCTGAGTGCTTAGTGCTCTGTGCCGCTACCTCACACATTCTCCAACCTGTATGTGCATGTGCGTATAACGTATAAGTAATGCGAGGGAAGACATTGGCGCATGTGCCGCACGGATCTTCAGCGCGATATAAGTACCTACCTTATATACCTATATATTCGAAGACCAGCAGCAACGTACTTATTCGCATTTCGCGATCGCCACAAAAGCCAGCAGCAGTAAGTAGCAGCAGCGTGCGCTAGAGCGAGAAAGAGATATATTAGATCCGATCCTTCACCCCGCAGCAGAGCGCGCGCGCGCACGATGATGTCGTGCAGTTAAATAACCGCTGAAACGAGTGAGGCGCGTGTCCAAAGTCCGGAGGCTAACGAGAGGAGAGAGAGAGAAAGAGCGCGCGCAAAGTCGCGCCGGCGATAAAAGACACGACGCGCGTGAAAACGAGGACGACGACGAGGAGTCGGGATAAAGGACATCGCAAGGAGGTTCGTACCCGAAGATGAACGTGGCCGACGGACCGGGCTTCTCGCGCTACGAGGTGCTCATGCTCGTGGCGCGGCTCTCCTTCGTCACCGCGATCGGCTTCTTCAGCATGAAGTGGATTATGAACCAGCTCGATCCCAACAACAAGCAGAAGCGGAAGGCCAAGAAGAAGGTGCGTTTGAGCTTTAGAATTGAGATTGCGTCAGTCGTGGTCGAGGTGACATAACCTCACTCTCGCGCTCGACTCCTTTTTTTTCGTCTTTCTTTCTGTCTCTTATGTACATGAGTGTTATCGCTCTCGCGTGTTGTTAGTCTTTTCGTTGATGGATTTTTCATGCTGCTGTTGTTTCAGGCTGAGGAGCAGTTACGTAAACTGGCCACTGATGCTGTGGCTCTTACGAGGACCATTGACCTGGAGCAATTGACTGACTATGAGATGATGATCGCTAGCCATCTAGTTGATCCTAAGGATATTAGAGTATCTTGGGAGAACATTGCTGGACTGGAACATGTCATTCAGGAGCTGCAGGAAACTGTCATCCTGCCGATTCAGAGGAAGGAGCTGTTTGAGGATTCGCAATTGACCCAAGCACCAAAGGTAGAGTAACTTCACCATTAAACTTGCTAAGTTACAAGTACTTTTGGAGATTGATGGTAATAGGATAGGTTCATGTTTCATTTTTAACAACTTAAGTTACTTTAAATTATAAAAAAGTGATTAAAAATGAAGCACAATGATTATTTAATACTCAAGAATTTTAAGGAAATATTTGTTTGCTTAACTTGTTGAGCATAATTATCTTATAATTATGACTTGTTATCACTAACACAGAAACATTTAAAAAAATATGTTAATTTATTTTTTATTTTATCAGCATTTGTATTATAAGAATGATAAAAACTAAAAAAATTTACACTGGCATTCACTTTTATATATCATAACAACTTTGTACCTTTTAATGACTTACTCAAAGACAATGAATGTATTTTATTTTCCAAAATTTGAAACAATTTGATTATGTTGGTATGTTTGAGGTTAGGATAATTGGGAGAAGTCCAAGTTTATGACAAACAATAAAACGTTTGACTATTTTTATAAAACAATTTAAATTTTTTAATTTTTAAAAAGTATTAAGCGTAAATCCTAAATAATATTTATAAGATGCAATATAGAATAAAAAAAAAACAACCTTAGTATTTAAAAATAGATACCAGTGTAGCAGACATTTACATCATAAGTATATCTTTGTTAATACAATAGACACATTATATTGATTTTATACTATTATTCTATTCAAGTATATTTGCAATAAAACATTATTTTGATATAATTTTGTGTTAAAGAAAGCATCTGAATCATATTTTTTCAAAAAATAATATTAAATATATTTTAGGGTGTACTGCTTCATGGACCTCCTGGATGTGGAAAAACTATGATCGCCAAAGCTACGGCCAAAGAAGCTAAAACTTGTTTTATAAATTTAGATCTCAGTATATTAACAGATAAGTGGTATGGAGAAAGTCAAAAACTTACTGCTGCTGTATTCTCTTTAGCAGTCAAGCTGCAGCCTTGTATTATATTCATTGATGAAATCGGTAAATTTATTAACTTTTATTATAAAAAGATAATTTTTCTTTTATATTGAATATGTATATCTAATTAATAAATTTCTTTGTTACAGATTCATTTTTGAGAGCACGTAATTCTCAAGACCATGAAGCAACCGCTATGATGAAAGCACAATTCATGTCCTTATGGGATGGTTTGATAACTGACCCATCATGTACAGTTATTGTTATGGGTGCAACAAATAGACCACATGATCTGGACAGAGCAATTCTCAGACGAATGCCTGCAACTTTCCACGTTGGTTTACCTGTACGATTCAAATCTATTTTTTAAATTAATCCTTTTTAGAATCAAAATTAATAAAAATACAAATATTATTTTTAGAATGAACAACAACGAACTCAAATTTTGAAACTTATATTAGTAAATGAGCCAATATCTGATGATATAAATATTCCTCAATTATCAAAAATGACTGACGGTTTCTCGGGGTCAGATCTGCAAGAGCTGTGTAGAAATGCATCTGTATATCGCGTTAGAGATTATATTCGGAATTCTCAGTAAGTAAAGTAAAATGTTCTTGAATCATGTTTTAAAAACAATTGTAAAATAAATTTTTATTCTGTTCAGTGCAACTCGTGGTGGTGTTAACGACGACGAGGTTTATCATGATGCTGTTCGCCCAATCACTATGGATGATTTAATAACTTCTTTAAGAAAAATGAAAACTTCAAAAGTGCAAACAGGTAGCTTAAATATGGCTAAATTAGACCTGGACTAGATTACATAATCGTTTGTAAAAATGTGGTTTCATAATTTTTTATATTTTGTAAATTAATAGTTAAAAATTCATAGAATTATTTTTTCTAAATCAATTACCACAAAGTCAAAAAAAAAAAAATTGTTTCAATTATTCCATTTTCTTTGATTAATGATAAATTAATTTACTCTTTCTGTAGAAGAGTTTCTATGTTGCTAAAAATTTGATATTGCAGATTCACAAATAAGACATCCTTTTAATGTCTGCTGCCTTTTCATGCATTGTAATTGAAGTGCTTTACCTTTTCTATTCTTGAGAATTCTTGCTTTTGTTTCTTTATTTATTTATAAACATATTCTTTTTTTACACTTGTAATTAAATATTATTTTGACTGTATGAAGTGGAAACAGAGTTTATAAACTAAGTATATGCATACACAGATATTTCAAAATAGAAAATATAATTGTGTACAAATAGATAAATATTATCTCTCACCCTGGTGAAGATGCAAAGTAAAATAGTTATACTTCTAAGAAATCCATTGTTCAAAATACAATGTATAAATGAATTATTATAAAATATTAAATATAGAATTTGTAAATATCTTTATGATTACGGTTTAATCATAAATGTATTAACTATATTTGTTTTCCAACTAATGATTGTATATTTCTGAGAGGTTGCATCCTCATGGGATTTCTATGTGCAAACAAAGAAAGCTCATTTGGAGATAAATTGACAGCGAGAATATCCGAGAAGTGTCTATAATTTGTAACTTGCGTTAAGGAACTATTTTTAAGCAGCTTGTACATTTTCTAATCGAGGATAAATATAAAGATACCTGTGGTAAATAAAACAGAAAGCTTTTTGATTCAAAAGAATAAACATTGTGATTTCGATCGGATGTAGTGGCATCACAGTTTATCATTGTTCCGTTGGTAAGCCTGCTCTTTTATCAGTACCGTAACAAGCGCGAGGTATAGACTATGATAATGCATAAGATAATAAGCAGCGCGAATGTCCGAGCTGGTGAAAATTCGAAATATGTCTTTAAGAATGTTTGATGATCTTTTTAGGAAATTGATAATAATGATTAAGTACTCTAATTATTGAAATATGACATTGGATGATTTTTTTTTTCACGACCCAAAGATAATAATACTAAAAAAAATTGTTGATTGATTATTGTATTTATTTAATTCCGTATTTGCTTTTTTATTCAGCTTTCAAACCTTGCCTATCTAACATTTACATTCTACTTGTTTTGCGTTTGTATACTTTTGTGACATAATCTTGGACAGTGTTTTGTAAGAAAAAATACTGAAAAAAAAAACCAAAAAATTTCTTTTATATGAATGTGAATTTATTATGTGGATGTATGTAGGCATTGCTTAATTTTTTATAAAATAATTTCTGCTGTAGGTAATCGTAACATTGTAGTCTCGATTTTTATAATAAACTGTTGTTCCATTATTAAACATTTCCGATTTCTTATTTGATAATCCGCTCCTTCGAGGTATTTGTATGAAATTTTCGTTAATTTTTGATAAATTCATTATGAACGAAACTATCAGAGAAATGACTCAATTCAAATACAGTTTAGTTTTACGGTGGCCCTTCAGGGTGAGACACCAATAGCGTAACAGCGTGTTCTGTTTTGTCTGCTGGGTCACGTGCCGACCAATCCCAGCTTGATTACAATGAACGAGGGTATATCAAGTCCGCTGGAGTCAAACTGGGATTGGTCGGCATGCCACCCAGCATAAGAATCAGAACAGACTGTTACGCTATTGGAGTCACACCCTCAAGGCATGCCGTGTAGACCTATTCAAACGACAAGACGGGCCGTTGAACGCCACGCCGTCGCCCACAAACATAACAGTTTTGCAAAACGTGCGGTTGTTATGAAAGATGAGCGTTGCAACAGAAAACAATGGGAGGAAGAAAACATTATTGTATACAATTGGGATTACGTTGTTCGCACTTACGGTACACTATGTGAGTAATGGAATCCTCTCGTGGGAAAAGCCGCATTGGAGGCTCTTGTCAGACTACATCGGCAATAAGGGAGATGTGTTCATCCAGGCTATGGGATCAACTCTGCTCATATCAGCTGCTCCATTCTTCATATTGTTTTTCGTACCCGTCGACAACACGGAAGAGCGTCAACCGTTTTTGAAAATATTGTTAAGCTTTGCATCTGGTGGTCTGCTGGGGGATGCTTTTCTCCATCTGATTCCACATGCTCTTCCTCATGCCCATGAGCATCATAATCATACCCATAGACACGGAGGTCATGAGGAAGGACATTCCCATGATATGTCAGTGGGTCTGTGTGTCTTAGGTGGTATTATTACGTTCCTAATTGTTGATAAGACTGTTCGCCTAATTAAGGGAGATCATGATCATCATCATCATAGCTCGGAGTCTGAGATTACACCTGTTGAAGATGATATAAAAATTGCCGGCTACTTGAACTTGGCTGCAGACTTTCTTCATAATTTCACAGATGGCTTAGCAATAGGTGCAAGCTATTTGGCTGGAAATACTGTTGGGTATGTGACCACTTTCTCAATAGTGATGCACGAAATTCCCCATGAAATTGGTGACTTTGCTATACTTGTACAAAGTGGATGTAGCAAGCGAAAGGTAACTGATTATTCATCAGTAATTTTTTGTTTCTCATTATGGTTTATTAACATTCAATAAAATTTATTTCAGGCTATTATGCTGCAACTGGTTACAGCTGTTGGTGCTTTATTAGGAACTTTTATTTCACTTCTTGCTGGTGGAATAAGTAAGAATTAATTAATATTGAAATTTGTTTTGAATAAAAATTCTTATTACAGTACTTTTTTTTGTTAACAGGTGATATTGCCACTAGGTCGATCCTACCTTTTACAGCAGGAGGTTTCATTTATATTGCTACAGTATCTGTGATTCCTGAGTTATTAACTGATACGAAGTTTTGGCAATCGGTTAAAGAAATCATTGCCATTCTTCTTGGCATATACATGATGGTGCTCGTTGCAGAGTACGAATGAATCAGTGAATATATTTTTAAATTTTGTATGTTTTTGTATGTTTATACCATGTTTAATTTGAACTGACTAGATCAAACGCGCGCAACGCGGAAATGGGAAAATAACATTATAAGAAAAATATAAACAAACAACATTACGTTGACACGCACATAGCTGCAGCGTGGTAACGCTTCCGACCAATCAGATTGCGAATAAGCCGTGAAATAAAATAGCTATCAATTTTAATAAAGGGGATGAAATGAAATAACATTATTGTTAATGAACCGCATCACAAATATCCAGTGAATTAAAAATATCATAATATTAAGATTAGATTACTTTAAGAATTTTTTTTTATTTACAAATACCATAAATATATATTTTGAAGACTCAACTGTTGTAATTTTTGGAAGCTTCAATAAGTGTATATATGAAAAAATTAATGTACATAAGTAAATAAGAGTAAATTATTCTTGAAAATGTATCTAATTTCAGTAACAAACATCTAAATAATACTGAAATCTTCAGCTTTGATTTTAAGAATCTAAGCTTCATGCTTCCAACTTATTGCTTTAAAATACATTTTAATGGCGTTATGTCGACTAGATTTATTCTATTTTTGTACATGTTTTCCAAGAAAATAAATTAATAATGTAAAATAACAAACCTCACTTTAGTTAGTTAACGATTTTTTCATTTCGTCAAGGCACGTCTTTGCCTTCATATAGTGACTTATAATTGCTGGTACTTTTTGACATTTTCCAACCCTTTGTACACAACCCTTTTGCCTTATCCAATAAGCTTTTTTTAATGTAAACATTTCCAAGGTTTATGTAAATTGCTGGTAAATAATCCACTTCTGACATTTTCTTCCCGAAATAAAATTCGGAATTAAGTAAACCCGCCAAACCAGCGATTTGGTTTGACTTTTTCGGATAATTTATACTCGGTCACTGTCGTCTGTGGGCCTTCCTTTTAAGACTTAAGGTTTTTTTAAATAATCGACTTGCTTACTGTCGCACATGTCCGTGACTCCATTTTTTGCGTGTGCCGATTGTTACAGCGGTTATTATTAACTAAAATGAAAAAAGGAGAATTGTCTGGGTTTTTTAGCCCTCAACCAAATTGTCTCCTTTCACCTCTCAACCGACAAATTCATCAATTAACCAATCCACAGTGAACAAAAATTTATAAAATTTTTATTGTAATCTTTATTAATACAAAAAAAAGAAAAATAGGATAGATAAGTTATATTAGAAACATTTTTTTTTTTTGCAATGTTTCTTTTTTCACTATTAATGCATTTCAAAGCTCTACTTTGAGCTCTTAATTCACATTTTTCGACACTAACAAGAAAAGCATACAATGAATTGGTTGATTCTGTTGTGAAAGATGAACTGCAGAATGGAACCCTATATTGTTAGATGGCTACATTGTCACGCTTGTGGCTTTTTTTCTTAATGAAATGAAACCCGCCAACGTGCATGCTCCGTGTGCTCCTTTCTTCCAGTCATTCTTCAAAAACAACAGTATAACAGCATTTATAAAGAGGCAAACTCTCGCCGTGTTTGCTTCTCCTCAATATATATTCATTGTTTTACTATTCGATTTTTTCGGTAATCCAAACGTTTTAATTTTTGGAATTGGAACTACTTATCAACCGCTTCCAATTCCAAAAATCGAATTTTTGGCGCGCGCTTTTATTTGCTACGTTTAATACACGTATAAAATAGATCCAGCAAAAACGACATTACATACATACATTTAGGACACGATGAAAATAGCATTTACGACACCACGTATTTTACGTAGTCACCACTGCCTGACGAGCCGACCGCAGCGGCCGCGCGCAGGCGCACTCCACTCTCATCCAACTCCCACTCACTCCAAGTCACACACATCCGAACCCTCGCCCTTTTTACGCACCCACACTTCTCTCTCATCATCCGTGTGATCGCGAGTCAGGTCGCGGCTGGCTCTCTCCTCGCGTGAGTGCGACAAGGATACCCTACATTCTACTCGGCGCTTGCGCGGGCGCACTATAGTTTTCTTTCTGCGGCCCTAGAGCGCAGCGAGACACAGTACAGAGCTGAATCGAGAGAACGAGAGCTAGGTACTGCCGAGCGCGCGACGAGAGTGTGTGGCTGCGTGTGTGTGTGTGCGTGCAGTGTCGCGAGAGTAGAGCGAGTGGCGAGTGCGGACGAGACTCCGGGTATATGTCGGGCGCCTGCCGCTGGACGGCCGGAGACGAGTAGTATATAGGTACACGCCAGTGCGACGAGATAACGTGGAAAGGTGTGCAGAGCTGCATTGCCCTACGCGCGGCGTCGTCGCCGGCTGCTACTGCTGCTGCTGGAGACACAAAGAGTGTGTGTGCGTGTGTTGCAGTGCTCGAGTAGTATATCATATCTGCGTGCGTATGATGTGCAGCCGCGGCGGAGGTAGAAGAAGAAGAAGAAGAGGACAGTGAGGAGCAGAGGACAGGACAGAGAAGATGGTCCTCGGGAGCCGAGAGCGCTCGTCCGAGGCGCTCGGTTGAGGCTATATAGGCCTACCCAGCCAACGTTTCATCAGCGTCATCGTCGTCGTCGAGCGTAGGTGTCTGCTTCTATCTGTTTGTCTGTCTTATCATCTATCCTCCCTGATAAAGGGATCGCTTCTCTCCTTCATCTCTCCATTCCTCCCTTTCTTTCTTTCTCCACACACTCCTTTAATGTAACATCAAGGGCTGAGAAGCGAGAACGGGAGACTAACCTCCTCCCCCCGCGGCGGTGGCGGCGACGGCATACCGGCGTTGTTCGATTTTCTACTCGCTCGCTCCGTGCGTGCGGGAGAGGGACCGACGACGGCGACGAGAAAGAGGGTCGAATTAGCAACAGCTGCACGGCTGCTGCTCCTGCCGTCTAGAGCAGCAGCAGCAGCCAGCAGCACTTCGGTGCATGCGAACGCGCGCGCCTGCGCCGCGACAAAGCCGCGCTCGCATGAAGTGGGTACGGGTAAGAGAGAGAGAGAGAAAGAGAGAGAGAGAGAGTACAGGGAACGGTGCCACAGAGAGACTGCACACGCGCGAGTCCGGAGAAAGAGAGGGGAACCCGTTTACTCTGGGTTGGAAAAGAGAGCGAGAGAGAGAGAGAGAACTTTTTAAAGGGACACACAAGCGCACGCACGGGTTCGCGGAGACGATGTTATACGGAAAGGTAGACTGATGGGGATTTGTGAATGGGATAAGAGGGTGCTTGGGGTGGGGTAGGTTGAAAATTTGAATTGTCGGAAGTCGGATAAGTATAATGTTTGACAGCAAATGCTTCTGCATACACAGTAGGTGCTATATACATAACGGTCGATCAAATCGTTGTAACGATTAGTCAGAGTTTGCGGAGTACCACAGTAGTGAATTTTGCAAGTTTAAGTTTAACTTTTAAAACGCCGAGCTTTAAAGTGTCTTTTTTTCAAGTTAGTATTTCAAAGTAACTATAGGTAACTGTAATTTTACTTTATTCGGAAGCAAAAAGAAAATCCCATTTACGATTTCCAAGGATAATTTACTCGGCCGTTCTCTCGACTCCGTTCTGGAAAAGTTACAGTATAGGTGCAGAATCTTTCCAATTTCGAGTAGTGGAAAATTTTCGGAGCAGCTGTATGTATAATCTCTTTCCCTTTCTCGCCACACCAACGGGCCCGTCTATGACTATACTTAATACGAAACCCTATAGGATCGGTCCTTCTTCTACTATACCTACTTCGACTCCGGTTTCAAAATTTTCCACTCGCTTTCTCCATTTTCCATTCTCCCAAACCCATCCCACCTCCGCACTGGCAAACTACAACACCAACCCACTGCAACAGCGCGATAAGCCTCCGCTCTCTCTCTCTCTCTCTCTCTCTTAAAAAAATTTCTTTTTTACCGTTATTACCGCCACTTGGCCGCGAAACTGCAGTCAGCAGAATGAAAAAAAAAATCAAGCTCTCCTAATGTCATATATCGGTATCTCCTACGCGCATCAACGCCAATGGGTAGATATCGTTATGCATCACCATAAGTACTTCATATACCCCTCGCGGAAATTCGCGTGGTTATGCTGTTCGAGCTTGCACGAGACCTCGCGAATCGCGTGCCTACTACTTATATTCGCGCGCGAGATAGTCACGCGTCGTCCGCGGGAGACGCGCGGGTGCGCGCTCGTAAACACGTGCGATCGCGGCCATGGGCGAACACACAGCTCTCGTCTCTCTTTCGCGATAAAGTGTAAGCGAGAAAGAGAGAGAACAAAGCGCGCGCGTAATGCGCGCACATACATATCAAGCTGGGTTCCCATGCGCTCCGAAAAATTAAACGGAACGCATTTAAGCTCGTGAGAGCGAGAGAGAGGTTTCTTCCGTGAATGTTTCTCTCGCACTCACGGGCTTTAATGCGTTCCGTTTAATTTTTCGGAGCGCTTGGGATCGCTCCCTATAGCGCGAGTGCGAGCGCACGCAAAAAGGAGCGCGCGCGTGTGGGAGATGAGCGAGTAGTACATACTTACGTATGTATGTTATACCCCGAGGAAGGGAAGACACCTGCGGAACTCTCTCGCCCGCGCGCGTGCGTATATGTATGTACCTATACGTATATATTATACCTGTGCGTATATAGAAAAAAAAGAGAGAATTGCGAATGAGTGAGAGAGAGGATCAGTAGCACACTGAGAAGAAAGTGGGACTTGGGAGTGTCGCGGCAGCTCGTCCGATGTGCTGCTGCTGCCTATGCGCCGCGGCGGCGAGAGAGCGCGAAGCCGCCGCCGCCGCGCTGCTCGCTGGCGCCGTCTCTTTCTCGCGGCTTGTTCGCGCACAGGCCACAGAGTGGCCTGCGCGCGCGAGGTCGGCTGTACCTACCGAACTGACTCTGCCTGTGCCTGCCTGTCTGGTCTGGCTGGCTCTGTGCCACCGTCGCGCGTAGTAGTAGTACTAATAGTAGTAAGGATCCGTGTCTGGTCTCTATTGGGTTTATCGAGGGCGCGAAGCTTCGTTGAGGAAGGTTGAAGAGATAGTGCTGCGAGAACATCGGCACTGGTGCAGTTTATAACCTGGCGCGTTCGCGCGGTGTCGTCCCTTTCGCTGGCGAGCGTAGTGAGAGATCCGGGTGAGAGACAGACGGCCGTCGTGGGCAATCGTCGACGAGTGGAACAGTGTCTGGGATTGCTGCGATAAGGAACGCAAAGACTTGGGGCTGGATTGTGAACGGCGGCGTCTTGAGCGTGCACTTAACCTAAAACGCTCGAAATCCCAGCTCGATAGTGTACCCGTGTGCGCGCTCTCTGTCCCTCTACCTCTGGAAGATCAATAATGTTTCGGTAAGATTTCTCGCTCGCGGTTGATGGATATGTCTCGCGAGTATGCGGCTGCGTGTGTCTAGCTGCCGCCCGAATTGGCAGAGTTGGTTACACGTTGGTGATTCTCGCTTCAGACGCTACACACTGTTATTATAAATCCACCACCTCTCTCCTTCCATTATCTCGCTCCTCTCTTGTGCTTTCTATTTGTGATAACTATCAGTGTCATGATACGGTGGAGATTATTCGCATTCGTTGCTCCTGTGGAGTTGCTCTAATAAAGTCTCTGTCTCTTTTTCTTTCCCCAGGATTGCAGATTTGTGTGCATCGTGGTGCGTGAAATGTTGAGTTCGAGAGAAATGTGCATACACAATACTCCAGTCTTTAATACATACAGACATTTGGATTAAGTCTAGACTAGTTAGGGAGAAAAGAACAATAATATTCAAGTGCACTTGCAAGGTGGAAATTACAAGCAGTGATATTTTGAATTTAGAGAAAAATGCTCATTCTGTAACTGATTGTTTTGTTATACTACTTCTGGTATTACAATGTCTGTGATTACTGCACTGAAGTAGATAACCAAATTTAATTAGAAAACTTTTTTTTAACTTGAGAAAGAATTGCCAACAAGATAATCTGTGCAAAGTTAAAAAAAAAAGACCAGGACAAATCTGCTACGAATGCGAGTAAAACACGGTAAAACATACATCATCATTGCATTTCTGTGCTTCCACAATTGTGAAATCATGTAACAATCATGGTCCTATTTTAGTATCCAATTGAATTTTGTGTTGTGCAATGTGCTTCTAATACTCATGGGTTGCTTTTGCACAAATCCATCTCTGGACAGTTACATTGAGGTGATAGTGAAGTTGCAAATGGGTTGTGCTTGAAATGCTGTGAGCCTAACAAAGGCGGGAATCATTATACTCCCATAGGATGGACGATACAAAGGACCTATGTTTTGCGAATTGATGGGTATATGCTTTTCCTGCAGGAGACCCACGAGCAACCGATTAAACAACAAGATCTCTGAACATATTTCAGCATCGGTAACTCCTCTCCATGTATGTCTTGAAGAACCAAGAGGACCAGACTTGGGCTCGTGTGATACCACAACTCTTAGATCACAGGTTAAGATTTACTCAAAAAGCTCTCAAAAGATTTTATTCTGAATTGAATTAATGCACACAATGAAACACTTTGAAAATTTCAAAAAAATCTAAGTATTGAATAAAATCAAAGAAATCTCTGAATATGATCTGTTTTAAATTATGACAATAACTTTTGGAGTTGTTCCTTTTTTAACAAATGACCTCATTAAATCAAGTTACGTTGAGTGAAAGTAGTTCCATATAATTTCATTTTGTTTTAAAAAAACGTTGTTACATATTAATAAATGTTACGTATGTATTTATCAGACCTGTAAACAAAATATTTAAATTTACAATTGACAAAGTATTTATAAAAATAATCAAAACTTATATAAAAGTAAAATTTGCTTAATAATATAGTTATATATCTTACTCTTTAGTTTAAACTTAGTTTGGAAAAGAAGCCATAATAAGTATAAGTTTTTCTTTTAATTAGGTTAAAAGTGGCCATAATAATAAAAGGGGAAGCAGAGAAGAGCCAGGCGAGGAAGAAACTGCAACAGAGTTGCTCCATTCAGGAGCAGGTGAGCTGAAGCAAAACCAAGCAAGCATGGCCAACACTATAAGTAATATAAAAATGACCAACCCCATAAAGGGGCTAGTCAGTAAGCGCCGGAAACGCTTCACGGCTGATGGCTTTGACCTTGATCTCACATGTATCCTTTTCTTCAACTATTTAAATTTATATTGTAAATAGGTTATGTAATATAACCACCTATTTCACTAATTTAAAATATATTTTTCTTAACACAAAAATTACAGATATAAAACATAATTTAATAGCTATGGGTTTTCCAGCTGAGAAGTTAGAAGGTGTATACAGAAATCACATAGATGATGTTGTGAAATTTTTAGAGTCCAAACATAAAGACCATTATAAAATTTACAACCTGTAAGTACATTATTTGTATGCACAAATAAATATGAACTAAACTAATTCCTCTTTGTATTTTACAGCTGTTCAGAAAGATCGTATGATAGTAAAAAATTCAAAGGACGGGTGGCTCATTACGCGTTTGATGATCACAATCCACCTTCCATGGAATTGATCAAACCTTTTTGCGAAGATGTGCATACTTGGCTTACTGAACACAACGATAACGTTACCGTTGTGCACTGCAAAGCAGGAAAAGGGAGAACGGGTTTAATGATTTGCTGTTACCTCCTTTACAGTAGACAATGCAGGACGGCTTCGGAAGCACTTAATTTTTACGCATCAGCAAGGACGACCGATAGGTACCCACTCTCGCATAAATCCAGACGTAAAATTGCTAAAGACGTTTCATTTTTATTAATATTTATTTGTTTTTTAATGCAGGAAAGGAGTAACGATACCATCTCAAAGAAGGTACGTTAATTACTACTCGACACTCGTCCAAGAGGATATTAATTATCAACCTGTAACTTTAATACTTCGAGAAATCAAACTCGATCCAGTACCTACTTTAAACGGAGGCCAGGGTTGTAAGTAGCACATGACTGTTATTTACAATCAATTCATTAAATATTTTTTTTTTTAAATTTAAAATTTATCTCACGATTTTTCAGACCATTTTGTGATATCTGAGGCTAAAAACAAAATATTTAGTTCAGAGACGTATGAAGTCCGAAAAGGCACCTCCACACTGAGTATTCCCTTACAGCACAGCGTTCCGATTAAGGGTGACGTAAGGATAGACTTTTATAATGCTCCGAAAGTAAAACGGAAAGTATGTTCATTCCATTTATTTCATATTTACTGTTTTGCCTTGTCTATAATTTTGACACTACTTCTAGGAAAGTCTGTTTCACTTTTGGTTCAACACATATTTTGTGCGTGACCATGCAATGGCGGAATACGACAACGGAGGACCAGTCGAACGAACGACAAGGGCATTAAGCTGTGACGGAACCGCAATGGAATTACCCATGGTTCATTCAAAACCAAGAACTGGTTCGTTAGCAAGTCTAGGTCCTATGCCACCAACCTTGGTATTAACCATAGATAAATGGGGTTTGGATGGAGCACACAAAGATAAACATCACAAACTCTACAGTCCAGAATTCAAGGTAACTTCTTCAAAAATAGTTTTTTCCTCACACCGGGCCGAAAGTGGTCTCATTCCCGTCCGGCCCCGAAACGGAAATTCGCATTTTCGGCCTCGATGTGAGGAAAAATAGTATACGCTCCACGGGAGTAAAATCGGCCAGCCCACATCTCGTGTTTACCACCCTCGACTTCCGCTCGGGTGTCAATTTACACGAGCTGTGGACTGTCCAATTTTTTTCCTCCCTGGACACGTAATATACTGTTAAAATAACTATTTATTTTTCTAATTAATTCTATTTTAATAATCCGTATTTACTACCAAATTCCTTAGACAACGTCGTTATAAAAACAGAATTCTGAAAAAAACATTATCTACAAAAATACGTAAAAACATTAACCCTGAATAATATATTTCTATATCCATTGCAAGAATTATTAAATAATTATGAAAACGATACAGGTTAGTTTATACATGCACCGAGTGGGAGGTACTGTACCGCCGCCACCCCCACCGGTTGTGCCACAACCGGGTGCACGAACGAGCGACGGGGTGCAGATAGGCATGAGCGGTCAGGAAACACCGAGCGAATCGAGCGAAGGTGACAGCAGCGAGTGCGACACAACGGGTGACGAAGATGGTTGGGAGTCGGGTGAGTCTTCTGCATCTCTGGTGATGAAACGCCATTCACATACACACGGCAGTAGCCAAAATACACATAGCCATCATGCCCACCACAGAGCTAGTCTCAGGGGAACCGCCAAGGAGTTGTCTCCTCGCGCGGGCGCCGACAAAAGGGATAGCCAAAACTCGAATTCCACCGCTAGCATCAGACGATCTTCCGGGTTCTTTCGTTCTTTCACTTTCGATACATAACGTTGAATTTGACTTTCAGTACTTAAACGCTTTCAAATAGTCGTAAATAATTTATACGTTTCTGGACACGTATATTTTTCGTTAAAAAAAAAAGTATTGATGGTATAAGTTACATTAATTGTGATTTCTTGTCTATTAGGCGGTGATTTTTTCTTCAATGTATGCTTTTTACAAAGAAACAAGTTACGCCAAAAGAAAGTGCTAATGCATTTTCCGCTTGGTTTATTAAATGTGATTATTAGAAGTGATTTTTTATAAATGATCTGACGTAAAACAAAAATTTATTAAATTTATAATTAGTAATTAAAATTAAAATACAAATACTTACAAAAAGGTATCGTCTTTAGAGAAAATATTACTTTTCGATAGTAGTGCGATAAAAATGATTCTTGCACGAGTGTAAGTTTGTCGACCGAGCGAAGCAAAGGTGACAATCACACTCGTGTGAGAATCATTTGTATGCATGTATTAATATTATATTTTTACTCCGTACGTAAAGTGCTATTGTTGCGCATGCTTGCAAATGTAAGCGTGTGTAAAAGTGGCACTTTACACACGGAGTGTCAAAAAGTAACAAAATAAATATAAAATGATGGGTGTTTAGTATAAAAAGTATAAAAATCTTTTCGGAAAAATTAAATACAAACATAAGTTAGTCGGACAATCCTTAAATAATTTTTTCTTTGATAGTTAAAGTATTCCAAGATCGACAATAGTAGTTTTTGCTAAATAATTATGTATAAAGATTTTTAGATTAGTACAATTTATAGAATTAACTCAATAAAATATTGTTGTATAATATTTAACTTAATCACTTTCTTAAAAATCTGATAATCATACACATTTTTGACTGTTTTAAAATTGATTTAATATAGTTTAGAATTTTTTACCCATCATGTCTTGGTCATTGTAACTTCATAGCATTTTTAAATATTTATTTTTACAATTTTCTATTAAATAAAATTGTATTTCTATGTAAATTATTAACTCCTGAAAAATCATGTGTCTTTTTAAAAAGCTAATATTTAATAATAATACATTTTCTGTTGATTTAGAACATTTATGCATTATGAGTCAAAATTAATTAGTATGAGTTATTAATTAATCCTTTAGGGTTAAAATATTTATACATAAAAAGAATGTAGGTATTCTATTATTTTTCCAATTTTATGAATAGTAATGTATATAAAAATAATATTAGATTTTTAAGAATTTATCGATTACTGATAATGCAGCTTTTAATACGTTTTCAAAGTTGTATTGATTGTATGCTTTGTGATAATTTTAATTTGTAGAAATCTTCATTAGAAACTAATAAGTAGTTTTATTTCATAAAACTATATAACCTTTAATAAAAATGAATGAGCCATGAAATTTAATCATTCAGCAAGTTGAATTACTCTAAAAGTATGTATAAATTAAATTTATATAATGAATCTGAAACGTTAATAGTCAACTGACTAAAGAACAAAAAATATTTACATAGTTTAAATAAATTATAAATTGAAAGACTGACCTAAAATTGGTGTGATTTAAGTATGAATTTCAGATGAAGTTGAAGTAAAAAAATTAATTCTAAAATCAGTTTTATGTGAAACTATATTTTCCCTAATTTATTTATCTATAAATCTACTTTGATCGCACAAATGTGATGTTTTAATATAATTTGCGATTTAATATAAAAATCGATAAAACAAAAGATTGTTGTAAGATAAAACTATTTTCTCACGAAAATAGCGATTTTACCACAACCATTTTCAACCTCGAATGATTTTTCTTATTTCGCAATCTTTCTCGAGAAAACATTCGTCAGTGTCTTCATTTACGTTGGTAGTTTCACGGGCCAACTTTTATGACGCAGTCAGGCGTGGTTAGTAATTGGATAGGGGGTGATCGTTTCGGTGCTACCGTGTGGACTTCCGCCCTTTAAAAGAATGTGAAATACTGGTGCGCTTCCTGTCTTATTGATTTTAGCCAATATTTTTCTACTGTAACGATTTATAAATAATGATTTCATATAACTGAAAAACATTTTCGAAATTTCTCAAACTAATAATTTAACATATATATATAAGTTTCAAAAACGTTTTACATTAATTCATGGGACAGGAAGTATGTTAATGTATTACATTTCTTAAAAAAAAAAAAAACTATACACAAAAAACACAATATTACACACAAAAATCGCATGAATGTAAATTCGGCCGCAATTCGGCACAATCTAAAAGTTGAATGCACTAGTAAATTTAGGTATAGTTGTATCGTATAATAATTATTTTGTGATATTATACATTATACTTCATACTATTGTTATTGTTATTATTTTATTATTATCACTACTCCTATACATGTATATTATCATGTCTATGTTAATTTTGCTACGTTTATTAGAATCTATATATCGCCGCAACCACCGCTATCATTATTATTACTGCGTTATATATCTATTATTACCACTGTTGCTTGGATAATTCCAAAATGTAATAATTGATTGTTATATACTTGTACTTGTGTAATTATTTTGAATGCCTAGATTATAAATTTACTTGACTCTATATCATGTAGCACATATTATACATATATATAATTCCTCGTATACTACGATTTCTCGATTTTCTCTTACTTACCAGCACAAAATTTTTTTTCGTATTGTATATACCCACTCCAAAGCCATCAGATTCAATCGCACATCGAGTGAAGTTCTCTCGGCTGCGCGCACGCTCGCAATCATTATATACGATTCGGAAACAATACGACGCGCGTTTCACTTAATCGAAATTACACACGTAGAACCGTTTGAGCGCATGTATGTATTTTACTTGAATACTTGTGACGTATATATACTGTATATGAATGCACTTGTGTCTTTTACTGTTTTTCTTATCTGCCAAGCATGTTGTTTGAAAAAAAAAATACCAAGTTGAAGTGCAAGCGAATCTTGTGAAAAGAAAGCATAAACGAATTGAGTCCAGCACAAACATCGCATCAAGAACGCACGATCCACGTATATTCACAATGTATTCTTTGCGTAAACGAAATTTCCGTAAGAGTGATGATTGACTACACAAACAACATTGTTGCATGCTGCGTGATTCCTTCGATTGTGATTTTTTTTAAACGACTTTTCCGACATATATGCAGTCTTGTAATTTTTCATCAACGCAAATTTCTGCACATTTCATTTTTTACACAGTCATTTCATACTTTTTTTTTGTTGTAAACTCTTATATTTGAGATATCGTTTTCTTTTTCATTAAATTGAGTATCATAATTTTACTGCTATAATTGAAAAGGTACGTGCAGAAGTTTCCGGAAGAACCTTGCAGTATATCTAGTAGATAATGCAATTGTAAACTTCATAGTAAACACGCTAAAAGAGTTACTGCATTGCGTTAATTATCATCAGACTTCCGTATGCGTATTGTACATTGACGAGAGCACTTGCTTCTATACCGTAAAAGTGTGATTTTTGCATAACGTTTATTGACTATATTCTCACTATCCAAACCAGTTTTTTTTAATTCTATTAATGCATTTTTTTCACGATTTTTTTTTATTCAATTGTAAATAATTGACGAACATATATGTGTCTCTGTTGGCTCACCCACAGTGGACTTGGATCGTGGACGCGTGGGCCGTTATCGCCTCCTGTCGGATGGAGGGATGATTGATGTTTTGTGAGTCGTCCGCGGTGGTCGCCTATCATCATCGTCATCCTCATTCGCCCTGGAACCGCCGAGTCGTTAGCGGTGACACGGGGTCAGAGAGAGAGAGAGAGAGAGAGAGAGAGAAAAGTGAATCTCTCTCGATGAACAATGATGCAGTGTAGCCGGGCTCTCTGCAACGTGTCTCTCTCTCTGCGGATGTTTCACATCTCATATACATCACACATGCATTGCGCACACGGCACTACCTTTCTTATTATATGAACGTTGCACACACATACGTCATCAAGTGCGAGTCCACGAGATGCGCGATGGCGCATTTTTCGGTGATGGAGAGAAGAGAAGAAGCGCGCGAGTTCATTGAGCGGATGGAGGAGAGAGAACGAAGTCACTGAACATACTTAAACGTTTTGTGTTTGTAATAGAGGCGCGTTACGTTTCGCGACCAGCGTACTTTCGTTAGAGATATCTTGTATTCAAAGTTTAATATCCTTATTAAATGTTTGTGGTGGATTATTGAGAGGAGCGTATATTTCAGTAGTTTATTAACCTAGAAATTGTAATCGGGAATGTAATGTATTCGTATAGGTTTTGATATTGGTGAGATTATGATTAGTAAAAATTTATGAGTATTAAAACTTTTTTTTACAAATTTTTTACTTTTTCACAAATTATATGTATTGCGTTTCTAATAAAACTATATATTAAATTATGTATTTCAAATATTAGAATTTATTAATATAAATATATTTTTAAGAAGTTGTTTAATCACTCGTGTAAAAATATTGTAAAAGAATAAAAATACTGGAAATTATATCTTTTGGATATACGCTGCTCTCTTTGCGTACTTGTTAAATCTCTGATACTGCAGACACGAAACAATTCATAAATGCAACGAAAATTTGGCCCACACGTTTTTTTTTACTTCATCTTTAATGTTATCGGCTCTCATATGTCTAATGTGTACAAACGAAACAAAATGAAAACAATAAATTGTAAAATACACTTCGATCATTCTCATCGGTTTAGTTATGTACATGCTTTGGCGCATCTTGTAGCATGCTAACAATTTTATACATACATAATTGATAATGACGGCACTCGACCAGGCCATTGGAAGATTTTCCCAGTCTTGTGCTGCGAGAAAAAGGAAAAGAGACAACAAAAATTACGAAAGGTAAACAAAAGTAAACTGAATCCGGAAATGAGTTGTACCCTTGGGCCAAGACAATCCACAAGTCGCACTGGGAAAATAGCCAAAATACATATAATGTACATAGACTTCTCGAGAGCGCTGTGTGTTGATGTCCAGCACGTGTGTAAGGCATACGCACGATATCGAAACCTATCGAGTAACATATAAATTTTACGATATAGTAATCGGCGCGGTCTTAACATGTCATTTCTGCTTGCTAATTACGTGAACAGAGCAATGACGTAAAATGTGATATTTGAAAAGTTTCGTAGTCGATAATAAATGTGCGCGAGCATTACAGAGCATTAACTTAAAAAGGATCTCGCATTTATCGCTAATCACTTAGTTAGTTTACTCACGTTTTAGTTTTTTTCATAAGCGATTGTTCTGTTTTTGCTTTGTCGAAAGAAAAAAAACAAGGCATCTCAAATACACGTAATTTCAATTTAGTTACGGGAATTAGTTAAAAAACAGAATGTGATTTAATTTAACTTAAATAATAATTACTTCAACTACAAAAAATACGCACGTATATACATTTTGCAGAGGTTATTGTATTATAATTCTGACACGTTTACTCTTTTAGATATTTTTGCACCATGACATCAATTTTAGTCAATTTTACACTGCAATACCCTTTTTTTATTACACCTTCGGCGTTAAATGAAATGAAAAAGGAACACATGAGCAACTGAATGCCACTGTAATCTGTTGATGTGTAAAAATAAGAAAATATATGTTAAGACCGAGCCTCACACCACTGATTTTCATTCTTTCTCTTTTTAAAGTTATTATACGAGAGCACGTGGACAAGTTAACGCGAGTCCGCGAATCAAACAGACATCGACGAAGAGTCCCAAAATCCAAGGTTACGGGATTGCGTTGAAACTGGAAGAGGATGAAGAATTGCGTTTATTTGTAAAGTACGGACTGACGAAGAAGTAAGAAAAAGAGAAAGGTTATGATGTAAAGAGAAAAAACAAAGAGAGAGAGAGAATACAAACTATTTTCATAAGGAAGAAATTGTAAAAGTCAATAATATACTTAGAAATAGGCTAAGGCGCGTCGAGAAGGCGAGGGAGAGTGAAAAAGTATGGGTATTAATTACGAAGAAGTAAGTAGAGAAACAATGCAGATAATTGAATTTCAGCGTGATATATATATATATATATATCCCGCACATCAACCGAAATTCGGTAACTCTGTTAGCATCCAAGCTCGTCGTGTTTAGAGAAAAAAAATTAAAGTGTATAAAAAAGCCCCCAAAAAATACAAAAAAAGCATAGTAAAACTAAACATTTTCTACTTGATGATTATCGGAGTAATGTCGCATTAGGCAAAAACTGGTCATTCTTTGTATCGACAAAAAAAGCAAAAAAAAAAAGAAACCATTTATTGTATGTAATATCTTCCAAGGAAAAAAAGTCGTCGTTGTGTATCCGCGTGTATCATTTCTCTCTGTAGAGACTTTTGTAGCTCGAGGAGGAAATTTCGAGAGCGTAAGTATGTTTTCGAATCCAATTCTCGCTGTCACTATAACCTCTTCGACTAGACCGCAAATTAATAAATACCAACCGCTTAAAAACTTTTTCTACTTTTTCTTTAACATAAGCAAACAAAAAATAAAATCTGTGACTGTCGACACTGAAACTTAGCTCTATTTGTGCAACGTTTGAGTGCATATCTAACGTGTATTTGAAAAAATTATTAAAAGAAAAAAAAGAAAATAACAATGAGTTTAACTCGATGATTTTACTTGAACGTCTGGCTATAAGATATAAAGAAGATTAAGAATCAGCGTTACTTGATGTTTAACAATGCGTTATTATCGAACTCGAACCTGAAAAAAAAATGAGTAAACTAAAAGTAAATATTCAACGGTATGTAAAACGTGTAAAAACCCACGAAGGAAGGGAGAGGGGAGAATCGAAATAATAACGGATAATAACGAGCAGCGCAATGCTCTCGACGTCCCCGTAAAATCAAAGATAAACGATACCTCCGTGCGGAGCTAAAGCAAAGTAAAGGACAGAACGTGCATTGGTTTGTTTAAAGCAAATAGAAAAGAATCTCTTTTATACGAGTACCTAAAGTATAATGATTATAAAAAGCATACTTGATTCTCATTAAACAAAACAAAAAAAATACCTACGAACTAAGTAAGTGTACGTTAGTCTTCGAAAGAGAGAAAGAAACAGTTAATAAATGTTTAAACACGAGCCGTAGGGATAAAACGTAATAATTATTTACCGCAAGATGAAAAAACCCATCCCTCGTATTTTGTCAAGTGTGACGGTATGCAAGAATGCGTGTGTGAGACAGAGAAGCATGTGCGCTGTAATCGGAATCAAAAAGCTATCGCTAAAATGAGGTATGGCCCGCGAGTGAAAACAAGAGGAAAAAGAAGAAGCACCGAGAGTTTTTCGTGCAAATAAAGAGTGTGTATCTCGTCTCTCCGACTGCCCAAACAATAAACAGAAAGCGTCTGACCAAGCAGTCGTCGCAGACGGCTTCTCTCGTTCCCATGCGTACAATCTCCGTTATAGACATGTATGTCTGTATGTGTGTATATATATGTACTGATATACGCGAGAACACGCAGGCGCGTATTGCGTATCCACATTATGCGCGCGTAAAAATTCACTGCGACGGAAATTATTTGAAAAAGTTTCGTACTCTTTTTTGTACTTCGCGAATTCTCTTTTTTTTCTCCAACCGTTATATCGAGTGTTTATCCGGCTGTTCACAAGCCCGTCGGATACACAAAATGTGCATTTTTTATTGAAAAATAATTTCCGAGACACGCAAAGCGCGAAAAAGTTTAAAATTTGCTTATGTCATTGAAAAAAAATAACAATAATAATATTGTTAACGGCGTTTCCTTGACCTCGATGGTTCAACTATTTTTCATACTGTCCGCATAATTGTGATGATGATCGTCTCCGAGCAAACGTTTTCCCCACACTCAATGGAGGAAAACCGATATATACACAACTAATAAACTTTATATTAAAGAAAACTATAAGTATATCAAAGAAATAAATGTACAACATACACACAAGTATATGTGCAATACGTAGAAATGTTCCTCGATGTTCGAAACAAAAGAAAAAAAAACAAAAGCTGTAATACCTATTATAATAATAATAATAATAATGACAGCACGTCGCACTCACGCGCGCGCGGCGTTCCAGAGTACAAAAGATATCAAAAACTTTTTCTAATAATTTCGACCCGAAGACGATACAGCCACCCACGCAACGAGTGCCCCGCGATACCTCATTTTATCGCACTCGATAGATGTGTAAAATATGTAGACAGAGGGAGAGAGAGAGCGAGAAAAGGAGTGCTTCGGTGAGTGCGAATGTGTGTACATGATTTACGCAAGCCAGACCAAACGTATATATATATATAAAAAAAACTGAAGCGGTGGAGTAGGTGCTTCGATCAAACACTTGTTTTCTCAGGCGCATCCTTTGCCTTCGTGCGAAACGAGAGAAACAAAGAGGGAGAGGGTCCACTTTTCCGCGCTTGTGCGAGGAGCGAAAGAAACGGGAGGAGCGATTTTTCAGAGCGTGAGAGGAAAAACTGGTACGCGATATATAGAGTTATCGCATATATATTGTATATTTTAACGTCCGAAGAAGAGTACGAGAAGGAGAGGGAGAAGAGCCATGAGGAAGAGAGGAAAGGAGTCGCAATTTCACGCAAGACACCCGCCATCTGTCCGGAAGAACCAGCAACGCTTTTCATTTCGCTATATATATATATAGTATAAGGAGCAACAACATTCGATACCCATGTTGTTCGATGTAATCTATTTTAATAAGAAATAAAGCGCGTCACCATGTTGGCTAATCTCTGCTTTTTCAATATATAGACATTATGTTTGACATGTGATATCGCAGTTTTGTCAAATTTTCATTTTGTATACAAATTCGTTCCTATAGGAATTTATGCTATTTTTATTTTGAGAATAACGTTTTGAATGCGCAGTGTAAATCATCGCAAATTTTTGTCTCACAAATGATACAGCCGTTTCGTTGATGCTGTTCTTGATGTGTACAACTTTTACTATAAAAGCCCGCTAAATTATCAGAAAGAAATAACTTTCTAGTCTAGTAGTAACAATATATTTATAATTTATGTTATTAGAGAGCGTTTTTAAAAAATTTCAGCATCATAGCGTTTTTATTTTCTTTTTAGAAATATCTTATGATTATTTTCACTTTGTTAACGATTTTTCGTCGTTTTTAGCATCAACCAGTAAAATAACGTCCGTCGTTATTTTATTTTGAATCTTAGATGGTTCATTGTATGCAGGCATTATCGATGTGCTTATTTTCTTTTGCTCCTCTCTTTTGCGTTATGTGTCTCGCTGTCACCTTTATTTTCGACATTTACATAAATATGTCGCTTTGCATTCGCAATGATCGCACGCCGCTGAAATGCGCTGAAAGAGAGAGGGAGAACTTCTGCTGTCTTCTTTTTTCCTCGTTGCTTATACAGAAGAAATCGTATGCGAGTGGATGAAAACTTCGCATTAAAATTTTACGAATTGCCATATAAAGATTTTTCTAAATATATGATTTTATGGAAAATAACAGCGACCGACGTGTTTTTTTGGGTTGTTAAAAATACCGATTTTGTCAGTTTTTTATCGACCAATGAAAAAGGACCAGGTTTTATTTGTTGGTTTTAGTTTAAATTTGATACAGTCACGTTTATTGAGAATTTTTGTAATTATAAATAAATTATACGATGATTATTAGTATCGATATAAAAATAAATAAAAATAAAATAATAATGATAATCACAGTGATATGATAATGATAATAACAATAACAATAATATTCGAACAAGTCCTTCGTTTTATGGCTCAACACTATAGCTGTGCAATGCTCCTATTCCTTAATTTAATTTTTCCTAATAATATATTTATGTGTGTGGTGGTATGAGTGTTGAATAAACTTAATAACAATTATGCAAATAGTCTTACGTTACTTGAATAAAAATTTCCAAACAATTGTTTTTAATTTTTTAAGTTTCAAGTTGATCACTTTGAGGATATTTTTGTTTGCATTGCAAGATGTAATGTAAGACTGTTTCAAAGTATAACCGTTTGCATGACAATTGGGACATAAATGTTGGGAGTTTCATGAAATTTTTTGGTACTTGTGATGTCCTTGTCCACGTGTCAATCAAAATTTCTTAACTGTATTTTTTTTATATTTTATTTTATTTTTATTTTTTCATGTTTATGTATTTACATTACACGAAGAGAAACTATGATTAATCGCCAAATATGAATTGCTTCTATCTTCCTCCAGAAAAGAAAGACAATTGTTCGTATCTATGACGCGAGCTACCGATCCACACGTCTACCGAGCCCCCCGAAGGAGAGAGAAAGAGAATGAGACAGAGAAACACAAGTTAACCCAGTCAAAGAGAAAGAAAAACAGAGAAAAAGAGAGATATATAATGCTAAAGATTTCATGGAACGTTCCAAAATGTCGGTGGGTGGAAGGGTTGAAAGAACGGGAGAGAAAGAGACTGATGAGCGAGCGATATCGAGTGCGAGAGAGAGAGTGAGAGAGGCGCTGACGGTTAGGTATGTCTGCTTGCAGGGGAGTCGACGTACTTGTGACTTAGGCGAGAGACGCTTTGACTGATCGTGATCACGACGATGATGGACCCGTCGAGAGAAAGAGAGAGAAAGAGAGACAGAGACAGAGTCACAAACACACACTGTGCAGTATATAGATACATGCGCCGCGCATCGTCTCGCTCGAATTGATGACCGCGTGCGCCTACATATACACGCCAACCCTCTGCATGCACACAGCTGAGAGAGAGAGAGAGAGCGCGCGTGCGCCGATCGTGTATACCTATAATACACCATCGCATTCTGCTGCTCCTGTTTCCTGACGCTGACGCTGCTGATCCTGGCCCTCCTGCTGCTGCTGTCACCGCCGCTGCTGTCGCTGCTGATGCTACTCTGCGCATGCATTCCCGCATAAACATCATACACACCCACACACGAATGTCCTCCTGCCCCGCCTATCCGCACACCAATTTCAATCGGACATGGCTTTCTCTTCTTCTTTATAACCCTCCGACCCCACCCTATATTCGCTCGACGGCGGCGATTTATGCGTGTACGAGGCCCGAACGCAGGGCTGATTTATCTAAAAATTACATCGATACCTTAGTTCTTTCTTTAATTTTCTTTTTTTAACGCGTGCGTGACCTTGGTGTCTGTGACGCGCGAGATGTATATTTTCTTTCGTTTCGTAAGTTTTTTTTAATGTTGAGGGAGAGAGAGAGAGAGAGAGAGAGAGAGAGAGAGAGAGAGGATTGCGAAAAAGTAGAGTAGACGCGTAAAATGTTGACGTTTGTTTGCGAGAAGCGCCACAGACATCGATATTTGATTTAGGTGACGAATTTAGGGAGAGAAAAATAAAACCGCGGTACCAGCTAATACACCTGTGCCGTATAATTTATATATGCGTTTATTATCGTTATTAACGTCCACGCGTACGCTGTACAGTGGAATTTCGAGAGAATAAAAGTAAAATTTTTACTTTTTTTTTTTGTATTTTTTTATTCTTTATTTATCTTGATACGCAAAGGAAAATATATTATATTACGCGACGTCGGTGGATGTTCCCAAACGAATGGAAAGTAAATTACAAATCTCTCGAGTATTTGTTCATGAATTAATTAATTTCTTTCTTATCAATTAGTAAGTATAATTTGCGCTAAGATGTCTTTTATATAAGTGATATATACGAGAAAGAAAAAAATTATAATAAAATGTTCTGTGGTATTTTTCAAGTCTATGTATAAAAATAAACTGCCCGCGAAAAATGAACTTTAGAAATGTATATATCATTCGCGAAATTTTTCTAACTTTGGAGCGGTTTCGGTAACGAGGGCAGGTAATATACCGCATATGGTTCAAACACACATTGTTAAAGTAACAGCGTAGATTCTCTTTCGATTGCACCGAAACCGCGTATATTCCACTGTATACCCTCTGTAACCCCCAATCACTGTCAAAACCCTTCCGCAACAGCTCATTTGAAAATAACGAAAAGCACACAGTGACACGCACACACATACAGCTCTACCGTACGCATATTATATATCGTTACCCCTCATTTTATAACGTAAGCATCGTCTGATTTCATCTTTTTCAGGCTTCACGCAGAGAATGCCTGCTACCACCTAATTCACAATCATACGCCCCGCCCAAACGCGCGCGCGCATCAATGTTTAAGAGAGAAAAAAAATATTATAAAAATAATAGCGACTAAACGTGATGTAGTTCCTTATTGACATATATTTTGTATACGATCTGTGCGGCGCGTCACTTCTGTTTCTTCCCGTTCTGTTTGTCTTGAACCCCGCTGCCGGAGGACTCGATGTGGCTATACAACACGGAGAGAGCGCGTAGAATGTGTTAAGATGATGTGTAAGCGTAGCCGCGCAGCCTCGGAAGATATAAGATTCGACGAGAAAACGCGCAGAGAAAAAAAGAGAGCAATGTGCGCGCGTCCCGTGGATAGAGAAAAACACACACAAACCAGCGAGAGAGGGAAGGAAGAATATATTCTTCCCTTTCTTCGACTTTCTTTTTTTTTCTTAGTAAAAAGTATGTTGTATGTAAAAGCGCGCGCGAACTGCGAATGAATACATTTTTTTAGTCTATTTTTATTTATTTATTATGATGTAAGCTGCGATTTTCATTCTGTGGTCATCTCATTATCGGCATAGTTTAGGTAGTGAATAGTCAAAAAGAACTCTTTTTTGCTAGGATGTAATTCATATATTTCTTTTTTTACATGTGAATTTCTTGTTTTCTCTCTTTTTATTATTATTATTATTATATTATTATTAATATTATTATTATTATTATTATTATTATTAAAAGGAAGAAATCGGCCTCTGTAGAAATGAAAGTACAAATCTTTATTTACGAATTAATGAACGTTATCGCTGTAACTTGTAAAAAAAATATAGATGCCTTTATATCGATCGACTGTATTTTATTATTAAATAATTAATTAATCAACGTGTCTACTCTTAGCGTCTATACTTTGGATTCCGAGTCCATCAACTTTGAAATGTATAGTGAGTGAAAGTACAAGTTTGCAAAAGCGCTGTGCACAGAAAAGCTCTCTCTGTACGTACAGTGGCCGCGAAATTATTTTTTTTTTAACTCGGTTTCTTTAAATATTATATTGCCTCTGCTATTCGTCCGTCAGATTTACGTATTGAATGTATATCTATATAGTAGTGGATATAGTTTCTTTAGTCAAAGGTCAAAACGAAACAAATATTGAAATATTACTACTCTGTAACAATGTACTCTAATCTATTGAAATATTACTACTCTGAAGCAATGTACTCTAATCTGACGGACGTTTAGCAAGAGCCTTATTATATTACTAGAACGCGACGATACGGTATTTATTGAGCGTCGAATTTGTGATGATTACGATAATGTTAAATTTACGATTAAAAAAAGTGAAAAACAAAGAAGGAAGGTTTTCTTATTCTTGACGACGAATGTGTTTGTATAAGCAATACTCTCGGATATATGGTTATTACGTTGTAACAGTGTTGGGCAATTTGTTAACTCGATCGCACCGTGTATAATCTTTGACTAATTGGTTTTGCCACTGTTGGATGAAATGAGGCCCAAGTGCAATATATAGGCGTTTTCTTTCGAGTTCGTCATTTCTTTAACTCTATCTAACTTAAATAGAAAAAAAGATGTCGTTTCTTTGTCTTGGAAGCCAGGCTTCCGAGTTAACTTGTGCGCTCAAAGCTCGAACAGTAGCGAATCGACCATTTTTCGACTTTTTTTTTATGATGTAGGTAGTTCGAAAAGTAAATATGAATGCATTTGTCCATGTTTGCAAAGTTATGCACTGTTTGTAATTTAATGTACAGTCAACAAGTTTATCTCTGTTCTACGAAAAGGAAAAATGTGTGAAATGGTATTCTCCCAAATAAGCAAACATTCAACAGCGCGTCTTCATTTTAACGTTAAAGAAAAGCAGAAACTCATGTAAAATGTTTATATATAAACCGGTTTAATTTTTTTATTAAATTTACCGCAAGGTAACAAGTTTAAATATGTATTTTTATTGTCAACCGCCTTTTTCCCCTTCTCCTTATTTTCTTTTTACGAACAGTCAGGTCACAAATAATATCAAACATGAATTATTTTTTAAAAATACTTATTTTATTAACTTTAAAATTTTTCAAAACTTATGTTTTTTCGATACAATATATCTAAACATATAAAATAATAAGAGTATTTTGTAGTAATAAAAAAAGTTCATATTAAATAAATGAAAAACAATTTCTCAAAACAGTTGATTGAATTTGCGTCACTATGTGTATATCGCACAATTCCAACAATGCAAGATCAACCTAATTTTCATCTAGTTAGCGAGTAATCTCGCTTATAAGGTATTCAGGTATATTAAATTTCCTATGTTTTTAAAAATACAGTACTTCATAAAACAACAAATGTGTGTTGTGTTTCACAATTTTTCACAGTTTTTCACCTTCCACGACCTCTTCCACGATTGAAGTTACCTCTGCCTCGACCAGAAACCTTGCCCTTAGGTGGTGGTGATTTTGGTCTAAGAGCTTCTATTCTTTCAGTACAACCAGTAGTAAGTTGATTATTGGTAAAGTAACTATTATAAATATCAGCATTGAAGTTAGTATTGGTTAATGCTGGACCAACTGTGAGCCAACCAGGTCTGATTGTACTGTCACGGCCAAAAAGGTGCAAACTGAAAAATATTATAAATTAAATATTAAAACATATTAAAAAATAAACATAAAATAAAACCAATAAATAAAATAAACCATATAAACCAATTGATATAATATAAAAATTATAGCATTTAGTTTCTTACCGTCTTCTGCCTAGACAAAAGTGTTCTATGATGTGAAATATTTCAACAGGCTTCTCTATGGAACCATACTCAGGTTCTTCAGAAATAATTAAATCAATGTCAACATTGGCATGAATGAAATCTCCATCTGTTGATCGTCGAACAGTCCCCTTAATACCCATTAAACAATGCTCTTTAGTTCTTTGTAACACAGCTTTACTATCTAAATTTTTACTATGCCCTGGATTATTTATATTTGTCCGAATCCAGCAAATGTCCTCACAACGTCTAAATCCCCACTTTCTCAAACAATACCTCCCCATATCCAATCCATCACTACTGCCACACCACAAGAATACAAAACTTCGTTGTGCCGCCACTTCACCAATGTCCAATTCCATAATCTACATCAAAATTAATCACAATTAATAAATACAGTGCTGTCAAGATATGAAAAAATAAATAAGATATAAATAGGCAACCTGATCCCAATTCCAAAGCTGTACATTAGTAGCACCACAAGTTCTTTGATACTCCTCCAAAGGAGGCTCAATAAGTATCACATCAAACTTCAAGTCTTTCATGTCTTTTAAGTTCTGCGAAAACAAGTCTGTTTTCAAATACATTGGAGGAGCTGCTGTATCAGAAATCAGGTCATCCTTCAGCTTGATAAGTTCTCGCAGCTTAGGATACTCCTCAAACCTGTCTGCCAATCCAACGTCCCTGATAAAATTCTGCGGCCGCTGCCCTGTATCAATGAAATGTTGACAGTAGTCATTGTGCGGATTCGACGACTGCGTCCCTTTGAGGAAAGTAGATGAATCCTTATACACTATTTCATCTGTCATAGCGGCATTATTCTGCTTCTCTTTCGTTTCCTCCTCACTCTTGCTGGCGTTAACTTTGATCTTCTTTTTCTGCGATTCATTAATGTCAGTTCCCAAAATCTGCCGTAACTCGTTGACACTCGATACACCCAACTGAAATGGAAACAAAAATAGAGTTGAATGCATTATACAGCGATCAAAACATAACCTAGAACAACACTATTGATCGTTCGACACTGTATTCTCGTAAACTTTTCTGCTTACCGTCTGTGCCAGCAACTTTTTGCGTTTCTGCGAGCGTTCTCGCAGAGTTTTCAACATTTTTACAAAACTTATAAGCTAATTGTTCATTTAAAACGTAACTAGTATGAATACTAAACAAGTTAGACAAGTAAATATACGACGCATTCGGACGCAAGTGAATACTGTGCGTCGGTCGTCAGCTGGGACTTGGGAGCTGCAGGCGCTATCAGCTATGGCCGCTGCGGCTGCTCCGATTTTCCACGTCGATAAATCAGTGACCTGCCGTGTCATAGAAATAGGACATGAAACCTATTTCAAAAATTGATTTAACTCGATGCTTTCATTCTATATTCGAGTCAGTCCGCAATCCGCATGCTAAACATCATGACCGTCATAAGACAAGTGCATAATTTTGAATTCGCATTCATAAAAATTAATTTCATACGTGCGATCGTACGATTTCGTAATCCTATTTTTGCGGCTTTACATAATACAATTTTATTAATGTTCCGACTGAAATGTTATGCCATTTTTGAACATTTGTATATGCGCAATTGTTATACTCGCGGGATTCTTATCTTTAATAAATTTACTCCACATAAATATCGCTCGATAAAGCGTATTTATTCTGCCGTCTGAGAAAGAAGCTATTTATATATTGTCATGTTTACAACGGGCATGAAGGAAAAAATTATCTAATTTTTTGCTGAAACTGACTTTGTTGAAAACGTTTTTGAACTTCTGACGAAAATTAAGATTCGTGAATGAATTCTCAAATTATATTTCAACGTCTGTATTAATATCATCTACAGTGAAGTAGGTTTTATAAATTTCTTGCAGCCTTGGTGTATAGAGTGTAGTCTGTGTAGTATGTGCTTACACTTATACATATAATATGTAAACTATATTATTATCAGTTTCTATTTCAAGAGAATTCAATGGCATAAAATACATTTTAATAATTTATTTGATATTATTGACAT
>JAPYZO010000354.1:0-29337 GCA_030522905.1 Torymus flavipes | reverse complement strand
CTATGTTATCTCTTTCCAATCTTTATATTATTTCGTATAGCGCGACGCGACCCCCTTCATGAATTTCTGTTTCCTGATACGTACAAAGGATATTTCTTATTCTGAATTATAGTTTTAACAAAAGTAGAGGAAGCGTAGCTTATTTGTGACAAATGAATTAATTAAGATGTTCGGTATCAATTCTATAAAATGATTTTAGATTTGCCTAGTCAAACAGTTCAAAAGCTTTACCGTTAATTAGTTTTCTTTTTTTTTTTAATTTGTTAAAACTCTAAAAGTAGAAACACGAAAGATAAAATTTTTAATAACTTAAAAAAGTTATTTCTACATTTATTTAAAAAATTTAATTTTCCTTAAAATACTACGATACATGCGTGTTTTAAGGAAAATTAAATTTTTTAAATAAATATAGAACCAGAGTTATTTGTTATTGCATTACGCGTGCCTAATTAAAAAAAAAACTTTTACAATACAATTACTTTTCGAAAATATTTAAGTCGAAAATGTTTAAGAGGCATTCACCATCGGAGCGGCGCCTGGGACCCCGGAAATGAGCGAGTCTTGAGGCTCCTCAATATCAGCCATCGTTACGCGGCATTGATGAGGAGACTCATGATTAGCGATACGATCTGGTGGTCCCGGGACATATACGTGGAGCACGTCTCGGGGCAGAGGCAGTATGTGCCATAAGCACGTCATTATCCACTTGATTTAATTTTTCTGTTTTTTTTTGTGCACAGTCCCCCAGTGTCTATTTATTATCAACGTTTTAGCTTGTGTTTCGTCTTGTGTATATATATTCCCGTCTTCCTTTTTAATTTTCACCAACCAGAGGTCGACTCTTTAAAAAATTCGACTCTTTAAAAAATATGCATGGTCATAGCAGGCCAAGCGCCATGTTGTTTACCCCCGTTTTAGGGGGCAGTATTATAAACATTAAAAAATTCCTCTTTCCTTAATTTTGCCTTCTGGTCTCTTTTCGACAGTTAATGTAATATTTTTAATAATTTTTACTTCTTTTTTAAACATTCAAAAATAAATTAATCTGTCCTCGGGTTGATAAAACCTCTTATTGGCTCAGTAAATAATGTATTCTTTCCTCAATTTTGGCCACTCATTAGTGCCCACTACTGGCCATGTATTACACATGGGCATATTAAGTGTGGATGCCAAATAAAATCATGTCATTTATTCACGTACGATTCGTAGGTAGTTAGTTCGTCTAACTTCTACTTTTGGATAACTGTAACTTCGACTTTTGAATTCTTAAACCTATAGCACATTGGAATTTATATTTAAATACGCCAATATCATTCCTTTATTTGTTTATCGGCGATCGATATCGATTTCTAGTATTATCAAAAGGCAGATATGACTTCAGCCAGATATTAAGCTTAAATATCCAATGTAAAATGTCAACCTATAGATTGTCTTTATTTACTTGAATTTAACTCCGTCTATCTGATCAGTCAATAGCTATCTGATCAGCGAACCTTAGATATAGAGTTAACAATGCTTTAGCCGTCCATTTCGATATTAATCGCATTCTCTTTTTTATTATAGAAGTTTGAATATTCGAAGTCATGCAAAGCGGAAATCCAAACATATTTTTTGGTATCACTAAATAATAGTTAAAAATTACTTACCATGAAGTATCACATTGTGGCATTAGCCATAATTTGCTGTCCAATGAATGTTCTTCTACTACATTATAATAATGAGTTAAACTTTATCGTGGTAATGTTGATAAATGTAATACTTTGAATTTTAAAAACGATTAACTATTTTTACATTTTTTGAAGGATCACATTTGCACAAAATACTTCTCTCCTAAAAATTTGCCAACAGTGTTTATCAGAAATAGGAAAACTGACCTACTATTAAAAACCTTTCAAATGTTAGATGAACCATCGATAATAAGTTTAATTGACATTAATTTAAATGATCGTCTAGATGATTATGAAAAACGACAACAATTATTTAAATTGGATAACTACAATGAAGTTTTAAAGCCGTTTCCATCAACAACTTTTGTGATGGATGAATTAGAACTTTCCCAACTCAAATTGTCACTTTATCAAATTTATCATACTATTTGGTGGAATCTTTATGGATACTTTCTTGTTAAAAATACTTTAGCACCTTACGATTGCAGTGACGCTTACTCATTTTTAAAAATTCTTTGGGATTTCAATATTTTGTCTGCTACGTTTCTCTGTTACGATTCAACTTATACCCTTCAACTTTATACATTCAATCCATTCACAAATTATGCTCCAGATCCTTGGCAAATTGCAGAAGTGTATCAACAAGAAAATGGTCATCCTTTCGTATTATTCAGATATGTTCGCGCAAATAGTAAGTATTTACAAGAGAATTCTAATGTTATTGAATCCTTAAATGCTAAAACTTGCTAAGGACAGAAAAAATCAAATTTACTTATATTTTTAGATACTTTACTTACAGCTACGTTACTTTGCCAAGCTATAAATTTTGATAAAACAACTTCATTAGGTGGCTTTCCCCTTAAAGTTCTAGCTGCAAACTTCAGTTATTATACTCTTCATGATCCTACCCAAAAGATTTTCAAAATACGTGGTGTGGAAGGCATAACTCTCGAGCTTCTATGGTCGAAACTCAACGCCTCTCTCAGTCTTACGATTGAACAGAGTTCCATACGAGGCAACATATTCAATAACGGTACTGTCAACGGTAGGATTGGCGAAGTTTTACGGGGTCATTTCGATTACCTGCTACAATTTAGAAGTACAGAGATTGTCTGGCAGAACGAGTTTTATATTTATCGTCAACTGACTGTGTGCTTTATCACAGTCAAACACGAATTCACTTTACAAGAGCGAGTACTGAAGATAGTTATGGACACCAACATAATACTATTTTTAGTGGCATACTTGATATTGATACTTATCTTCGTCCAGTTGCAAAAAAATACTTTTTCCAAAGCAGCTTTAGACTTACTAAGGTCTTGCGTTGGGGTGTCTACGCTGCAACAACCCTCATCACAAAGAGCACGATTTATCTTTATTCTTTTTATTATATTACTAATCTTCTTTAATATTTTCTATCAAGGCTGGTGGTATTCAGCAATGACACTACCGACTTACGAAGAATATCCGAAAACAGAAGAAAGTTTGATAGACTTGGATTACAAGGTATACTCAACTAAAAACTTTATGAACTTGAAACTGAACGATCGGTTAATTATTGTTCAGGATGTCGGAGAGTGCATAGCTGCAGCCGCAAAGGATAGAAGCTATAAATCTGCATGTGTAGATTTTTGTTCCTTGGTAATGTTTTTTACTGCTGAAACAACTCAAATACGAATACATGAAGCTAATGACATCTCTAAATCATATTTTGTCCTTTATATTGCACGAGATAATTTTAGCTTGCATACGCGCTTTTCCACGATATTCCGTTACTTACAGAAATCTGGAATACAAGCTTATCATCAGGACAGTCAAGAATATTTTGGCTTTAATAAAAGTGTTGAGACAGTACTTGCACGAGGTATTACATTAGAACAATTGTCGATTTTACTAACGTTGTTGATGTATAACTTTACATTTTCTTGTCTCGTATTTGTTATGGAGCTTATGTATGCATATTTGAGACGAAAATTATTTTAGGTTTACTTTTGCCATTACAAGTTGTGAAGCATTTCTTGTGTATTACATTTATGTATAAATAAAATGCCTTTGTCTGATTTCAATAAAAGTTATTCTTATAATTTAAAATTTCATATAACATGGATATCTATTATATATTTTATAAAGAGGCCTTTTTTTGTAAAATTTATTTACACTCACACTTTTTTAAGGTCAAAAGGTCAACGTTTTTAATTAAATGTAGCAGAACTGGAGAAAGCAGTATCGATTTTTTAAAAATGAATCCGTATTTAATTTTACTGTATAGTCTAATTTCAACCCAAGCTACAATATTAAAAAATCTTTCAAAAGTGAAAAACATTGAGTGTTAATTATTGATTTTCAGATAGTGTAACTTTGACACGTTATGCACATAAATCTTAAAATTACTATGTATGAAGTGTGAACAAAATAAAATGACTCTATGAACCAATTACTTTAGTGGCTAAATTCCATAAAATTCTCCCAACTTCATATCACCCGCATACGAAGCAAAACCTCGTCGAAAACAGATGCTGAATAACGTTAAAAAATTCTGGCGATAAAATGCTTTACGAGCGCACCTATAAACTCCACATGTCCCGGCCAAGACCACGTATATATTCCCATTTCCCTCTATGGATCGCGCACTACTCGCCTTTTATTTCCCCGAATCGTACGAGATGGACATTTTCCATTCTGGAACGGTCTTAATAAAGGCGAGACGCACCGCGGCGCCAATGGGTCGTTTGGTGGATCCGAGAAAATACTTCCATACTCGTGCCGCAATCTTGGCGGGAAGAGGAGCTGCAAGGAATATGATGAGGTTGAAATGTTTATGAGAAAGTATGAAAAAGTATTAAAAATTTTGTAAAGTCCGTAAAAGTTAGAAAGTCGCTTTTCAGAGATTCATTGATTTTCATAGGCTCTTTGGGCTTTATGGGGGGTGACTATATAGTATTTGAATATAGTTTTTTATGTTGCATGATTACAAAAATATGATTTATATAGTTTTGTGAATTTCATTGAATTGAGGCCTTGTTGTTGTTATATATAGCAATATATTATATAACGTGGCTCTAAAGTGGTGTTTTTCATACGTACAAAAGCTAACATTTTTTTTAATGATATAGTCTATAATTGGAAGTTAAAGGTAAAATTTACTTCACTATCCTTGTCTTTATTTTTGTAAATCTACGCTGGATCAGTGACGCTTAATATACTACTTTTCCAAAATTAAATTAAAAAAAAAGACACAACAAAATTAAATGGGTGAGATGAAAAACGGTCTCAGTCCAAAACAAAATATTTCAAAATGAGGGAGACATTTTACTCAGAACATGCAACTACACGTTTTTACTAAGAAAAGTAAGCAAATACCATACATATTATGTATAAATCCTAACTTTTGCTCTAAACCATTATCTATCAACTTCAGAAAGTATTCTTTCTACCAACTCAAAATTTATGTTTTGGACTTAGACAGTTTTTTATCTCACCCATTCAATTATCTTAAAACATGTTGAATTTTTATTTCAAAATAAACAATAAATTTTTATCGAACTTCACGTTTGAAAACTTCTTGCATCCTCCACAACACACGCCAATCCTCTAAATTAAAAAAGTATAAAGCACTTTAATCACCCACCAAATACAACACCGTCGTCCCATAAAAATCTCGAAAAACTCCATCCCGATCATTCAAAAAAGGTTACGAAGTCGTTCCTCCACTGCTACAACCCACTCTTACAGCTCAATCTCTCGGCCCCGATACACCGCGACGCAGCACGCAACAGCAAAATTACGACCGCTATTAATAACGGCGCACGGGGCGAAGACAATCCTTAAAATTCCGCGACTTTTAACGAGCCGAGCCTTTCCGGTTACCACTCGCGCTGTAAATTTTCGCGGTCAGCCGTTTGTGTCTCTCTACGCTTTAACGGGATGTATGTGTACCTTATAGAAAGTAATTGATAGTAAATCAGCGCCGATTTTTTGGGGATTGGAGCTGGTTTTCGTTGCGGTACATTGTGCGATATAGCTTGTGGTTGGAGAGTAAAGTCAGATTGCATTCTGTTGATGTAGTCACTGGGTCACTCTAGCCTCTTATATAGTTGTACTTTGACGTGATCTTATATGAAGTGAAGTAAAATTTAATAGATAAACATTCTTCATTTGTGTATTTATTTATTTATTTATTTATTTTACATTTAGACGGGCTATAAGAAGCCCTTTAAACAAAAGTATTGGAAATATACATAATAGTGTACATAGAACTGCAGAACAATAAGAATTAAAAATTCGCAAAAAACAAACCATAAAACACATTCAAATAAATCAATATTTAAGAACGAGTGAACGCAAGGCCGATTTAAATGATGGTAAAACATTTAAGTGACTGATGCGGTTTGGTAATAGATTCCAAGATTTTTTAAGGCGATTCAATAGTTGAGTGAAAACCAAATGTGGATGAATAGGTGTTTTCCCTAAGTATATGTTTTGTTGTATTTCTAATTTTCTCTCGCCTCTTGGGTTACAAAACTGTATTATATTTTTGATTACCAGAGAACCATTATGTTTTCTCTTTATAAACGATTATAAATGTATTGTAAAAATTTGACTCGTATGCTTTGATGTAATACAACAAAAGATAATATTTTTATGACGATACTTCATTTTTTTTCTTAAAATTAAAATATGAATTCAACCGTATACACCTCCTATTCGAAACGACAAAATGCAAACAAACGCCAACTAATCGTGCCTCAACTTTCCACTCGATCCGAAGAAACATCCTCTCAAACCCATCAAACCGTCCTCTTCCCCCATCTCCTATCTCTCCTCCTCCTCCCCCCCAGCCCCAGCCGCGCATTCAATTACGCGTCGCAAAACAAACCACTCGTCCAATCTCCCGAATAATCTCTCGCTCACTCTCTCCAATCCTTCCTCCCCTTCCCGCACACACGCACACGCACAAAGTCAATCGACGCACAGCCGAGCCTCTGGTACACCAACCCATCCCTCCTCGCGAAATATTCAAAATGTGCGCGCTCGCGCGGCGCGCGCGACGCGTTTTAATTCGCGTCTGAAGAGGCTCGCAGCGGCATCGGAAAATAGGTTCATTTGCGCACAAAGAGAGAGAGAGAGAGAGGGGCCGGGAGAGGGTGGGATTCAAAGCTCGCGTAATTGCCTTCTTTTCTATTCGGCCGCCGCTTCCGTCAGCGTTATACCGTGGCAAATTGCATTAACTCGACGCGACGTGTGCTCCCCCCCCGCCCCCTCCCCCCCGGTGCAGGTGGGAAAACGAGTACTTAGGTGTGTATGCGTGAAGTTGGAAGACAGAGGGAGGGAGGTGCGAGCGTTTTGTCGAGAAGGTAATTCGGTTGCCGACGTCGCCTCCTATCTAATCTAATTTTTCGGACGCGGATCTGTGGGTGGATTCTTTGGAAACGGCTATGATGGTGTTCTAGTGTGACAGAGAAAAGTTCTCGGGTAACGCGTTATTTTTATATTTTGATGAAGTGTTAAATACTTGCTTGGACGTGTACTAATCGTTGCGACTTTGTAACGAGTATAAGCAAATACTGAAAATGAATAATGGAAAGTATACAAATATGGGTATGTTATATGAATTTTACTTTCTGCAATTAAACATGTCGTTACAAATATTCATTTGTGAAAAATGAATCTTTAGGATCTTAAGTTTAATCATTGATGTACAATCGTGCATAAAAATATCATTTAAAAATTATTTACAAAGATTTAAAGATTTTCGTTTAAATACGCAACAGAGGAGTAAGTTATTTTGACACCAAGAAGCGTAAATATAATTATTTCATAATAAGTCACTCTAATATTGATATCCCAATTGTTAAATCTTTTTTTTAATTGAAATTAGATTACAATTTTATAATCTATTTTCTTTACGTACAAATATTTCATAAACCATTGTTCCACAAAATTACCGTACAATATTAATGGATATCTACTTGTGGACCATTCAGTTACAGTAACCTTCGAAAACATTAAATTCCGGTACACACACACAACGCGAGCCCGGATTCAGCTCGCTCGACTCAATAATGAAAATGTACGCGCGCGTGCGTCAGCGAAGAACAAGTGAGTTGGCACGTTAAACAAGCGGAATAGCTAAAACAACAGCAGTACACGCGGGGGAAGAGAATTTCATCGTTACCAGGAGTAAACATAGTTGTTGGGACGACCTGGCTGTTTGAATATCAATCAACCGGCACGGAATCTATTCGCAAACGCGACTCTGTCGCGCTCGCGCTCGCGCCAAACAATCACAAAACATAAATCGAACGAAAATACGGTAATGAGTGCGGAAGCATATCCGTTTGTTTATTGTAAATCGGATTCGTAATATATTTGGGAGAATAGAGTAAGATAGGGTCGTAACGAAATTCGTTGAAATTTATTGATGTAGTAGAATACTCATGCTTGTAAAAGTTCTATTGAATCCTGTTTTGGGAGCGGCTTTTGTAAATCCTATTTCCAATTTTTTTTTTTTTGTAATATATAGAGTAGATTCGACAACCCGTATTTCTAGTAAATTAGTGAAACATTCGCGATTAGGTTCAGGTACGTATAAATAAATGAATTCATCAAATGTTCAACTAAAAATCGCCATAGTTACGTTGATTACGTTGATCACCAAAAACACAGATAACACTCCACCACTTTACTACCAAATGCTTTTTCGACCAACAAACCAGATGGTCCATCACAAACTTTAAACCCCGATTATAACATCACAGCGCTCAACTATTAAAACAGCGTTCGAGAATTTTCCGGTAAGGACGTAATCCGATTAGGAGCACTGTGCCGTTCATTTTAACGTGCATACGTTCGTGGAACGCATATAACGCGTGCAATCAAACAAAGCTCTCGTACATTTTGCGTGTCTATAAATACGTGCAGAGACGCGTATTTCAACTCTCGACGGGTGCGCAACGTTCGAGCTTAGCGGATTGCCTTCCTTCGTTTTTGTTCTCGCGAGCTCGGCAGGCTTTAATTGTTATTTTACGGCGCGATTGATCTGTCAGGAGCGTGACAATGGAAATAAGCAGTCGAGTAATGTTTGCTCATTAATAGTGCATGCGCTTCGGGCGGGTATCCGTTTTTAAAGATTATTGGAATCATAATTTTTCCGTGGTAATGAATCGCTTATTCATCAGTGGAAGACTTTTATTGAAATACTCTTGTTTGCTATATCTTTTAAGAATAGATGTTTCACTAATATAATCAAGAAAATTGTTAGTGATTTTTTTAGAATAACCTATGCATAACCTAAAAACCGTTTATTACAATTATATTACATTGCCATTACAAAGAATTAATGATTTTCTTTTTAAAAATTTCCCACCCATTCATTGACGACAAAAGGTCAAGTCATACTACATTTTATAAAAATAAAAATGAGTTCCCATTGTCTCTACGTAATATAATAATAAAAAATTCCCTAGAATTCTCTCGAATAAAAGATTGTGCTATTGAATCCTTTCCCCGAGTATAATCCAACTAAAAATCAATCACGCATTGTCTTGTACAATCGCAATCAGCTCTCCCTGACACAATAAACTTGATATTCCATTATAAAAAAAAAAATCCCTAGCAAACCCGTGAAACTTCTTCTGCACTTCCTCGGCAATAATCCAATAAAAATCGGCACAGAGCGCAGATTTCCGCCAACCCTTTGCCCCGCACCTTCTCTTCCTCGTCCAAAGAAAAAGTGCGCGCGACCCATCCGTTACACACCAGAGCTTCCCAAGCCCGTCCTCGATTTACACACAGAGCGAGCGCAAGCGAGAAAAACTCTCGGGGAGACGACGTTGACTTTCCCCGCGCGCGTACAACACACACACATACATACACGCAGCGCTCCGGCGGCGGGGCCGAATGAAAAGGAGCGTAATGAAGATGCGTCTGAGAGTTCGTCGATAAGGGAATAATTGCGCGCGCGCGAGCGAGCGAGCGGTTGCCTCTCTGAAATATGCATTCTCTCTCTCTCCTCCCCCCTCCTCCTGCGATATTCGGCCGTGCTTTTCCCTTTAATCCGCTAACGAAGCGGATACAGCCTTCTCTCCTCCTCCCCCCTCCCAACCCTTTTCTCGAGTGGCCCTTGCCGCGCCGCTCTCCCCCTGGCGGCGAAATCATTAATCTCTTCGCAATTAACGATATCGCGAGAGAGAGAGAGAGAGAGAGAGAGAGCCGCCGCGCTCGCCTTTTGTGTCTCGCCGAGTTTTTCAGAATTCAATTGCCGGTGTAATATTGGCGAGCGATTAGCCCATACCCTTCCGCCTAGAACAGCTGATTGTACGAAGAGGTAAGAAATTTTCACCCTTCTTCACCCGTGGGAGGGAGAGGCATTGTCCGGCTGCCCGCGGAGGGAAGTATAATTGCATTAATTAAGTTTCGCGAGTGAGGTCTTTCAGCGGACCGCGGAGCAGGAGGTTCTTCAGGGGAGTTTCGAGACTGCCCGCTTTTTGCGCGGCAATGCCGTTTTTCCGTTTTTCGGTTTGCGTATGGAGGCCATTGTAAGGCGAGTTCTCGGGGCTCTTTTTTTCGATATCGAATAAGAAGGGAGAAAGATCGGGGATGTCGGACTTCATTGTTAAAGTGAGCTTGATGTGAATTCAACTGATTTCAGAAGAGATTTGGGGGGAGAGCTCTATTGCAGAAAAAAAGAGGATATAAATCGATTGGGTTGGGGGGTGTCCCTAAGAATGTAATTATTGAAAATGCCTAAAATGTGTGTGAGGGTATAGCATCGGCTTGGTAATTTTTTTTTTTACTGGTCATCTCAATAAATAAAATCATGCTACTGGACCTTAATTCATCTGCAGAAAGGAATAACTATAGAATCAAATTTTAAACTCATACATATGACGCTCTTTGTTAAACGGTCGAATGTAAAAAAGTCCTATTGATTAACTGGACAAGACACAATAATTGTTTCTTCTTCATCAAAACATGCCAGTAATGCACCACAATATTCCGCTCACTTATAAATATTTACAAAAACTTCGCTTTTCCATCGTCTTATAATCCCCATATATACACACGCACACACCCACACCCACACCCACACATATATATATATATGCGTCTAGGAAAAAAGCGGGACGACGTGGAGTGATCAGACTGCAGCGACAGGATCGCCCGTGGGGGCACGCCAGCCACGCGATTATTATTACCTCCTCGAGGCTGTCAAAGGGTTGCTTTGCCTCGCTCTCCCTCGCTCGCGTACACACACACACACAGCCTTCCGATCATCCACTTATATAATATGCGCCCACTGCCAGTGCACGCACGCTACCCCTCCGATACTGGGGCACGCATCGCTAACACACTTTCTGCGCTGCTTTTTAATTACCGCGCTCGCAGCAGCAGCAGCCTGCAGCGCCGCGCAGACTTTAATTACTCGATGATGAGGTGTCGCGAGAGAGGCTCGAGGGGTATTTTTTTGCAATTGCAGAGTGAAAGAGAGGGTTGAGAATGAGTGCACTCGCCCCGTGACCGATTTATTTTTATTTAATTTTTTATATACCTGCGTCTGCGATGCTAGGGATTTTTTTGTTTATGTTGGTAAGCGGATTGTAACGTGGTGAGGGAATGCGCTCGTTAGGTGTCGATGCGCAGGTGTGGCAGATTAGAGTACTCTTATTGTAATGTAAAAGAAGAGGAGTAATTGCAAGGTGTGGATACATGTACGAGATTGAAGTGCGCTTTTGTGGCAGAGAGACTGCCACTGACGTAATGATGTACGTGCGTGGCGTTGTTGAACTGCATTACATGATTGTTCCGTCGAAAGAAGTACAATTTAATGTATTCTCGCTTTTTATGCGTGATTTAAGGAACATAATATGAAGATCGTACGCTTTTGGGTTAAACATCAATCACTTCTGCAAAAGTGTCCGTAAGTTGGCAGTTGATTAACGCAGAAAGTGCAGATAACCTCAAAATACATGAACAAAGTCGTATTGATAATTAATATAAGTGTGGTTCAACTTATTCTGGCAGTTGAATCAACCATAAAAATGAATTTACAGAATATTTCATGCTCTTTGTGCCCCATCTAACACTTTTATCAAATATACAACTGCTAAAAAACATTCTAACCTCATTCCTCTTATCTCTCCAACCTACTAAAAGCAAATAAATAACCACCGTCACTCTGGAAAAATCAGGTAGAACCCTCTTGGGTACACTTCTCTCCTCGACGAGATGGCGCGCCGTTTTATTTAAAATTATACGGACGATTGCCCACCTGCCTCCAATTACACGTAGCAGCAGCAGCAGCAGCAGCAGCAGTAGTACTAGCAGCGTTTCATAATGCGCCGCTTTTATCTTCGAGCGGAGAAATTCCTTTGCCCTTATTTCCGATTCTGAATGTTCCGTTTTTCTCCTCCTTCTCTCGCTCTGTCTCTCTTTTTCTCTGCCTTTTTTCTGAAAGGATTTTCCAGATAATGGCCCGAGACGGAGTATAATCTTATTTACGATTTAACGTTTAATTTGACGAGGATTTTTATCAGCCTCTCAAGTCGCGGCAAAGTGAGCGTTATTCGATGTGTTATTATAGTTTTGTAATTCAATGGCAAGTTTAATATTGAATGTCGGAAGCGTGATTCGGGAAAAATTGAATCACCTCGCGAATTATGTCAATGGAAAGTATTGTAATTATTAGCTAAGAATCTAGAGTAAGAACTTTAAGAATACTGTAACAATGTTGTTATAATATATCTAAATAAAACAAGTTCTCGATTATTATTACAGTATTAACTGATTTTTTTTGTCGACAATATAAAAGTAGTATAGTACTAATGTTATGACAACATTGAACTTGCGCTATCATTACACTGTAATAATATTGTGTTTTTTACTAGAGAAGTTTGACTGATAGTTTCTTTTTACTCGAAAATTCTATTCAACAAATCTTGATATTATTTTATATTATCTATTAAGGATTCTTAAATCCAACAGTTTAAATCTATAAATTAACGTACCGAGTAAAAACAGTCTCCCCAAAGCATTTAATAAAGTTATCGATAACATCACAGCAGCACACTTTCAACATTTTTCCGCTCCGCTACAGCAATATTGCGTGTCAATACCTTCACCGCAGCTGCGCGTAACACCACGTGTGTATATACGTCCAAAAAAATATCCCTTGCAAAAAGCGACCAAACGATCCTCCACCTCGACCGCCGCAAAACCTCACCTCGAACAAAAAAAAAACTCGTGTCAGACGAAAAATGCGGGCGCGAGCGCAAAAGTCAGCCGCCCTCATATAGGTGGCGCGGTGGTATACCACCGTACGCGCAAGTGGCGATGAGCCAGGCAGGCGGAAATTCGCCCCCCTCCGGATATGCGCGCGCCATTAATCTTTCTGCAATTAGGAGGGACTTTGTCGCTCTCGCGCGCCCTAAGGTCGAAATAGAGGGCTCGAGATCTAGCCGAATTAATCGATCGATTGCAGCCCGGGGCGGCGTTTGCTGGATTCGGTTTCATTAGAGCTCTAGGGGGTTTAGGGCGGCCCCGCGTACTGGTGTAGGATTCCTTTCCTCCTTTTTTCGGGCTCCCTTTGACGCGCTTTTGAAGGTCGTCAAATTGGTTTCGTTGTTCGCGGTGTAGGGAATGTGGGCGATTTTGTTTTGTCCCTGCGGTTTGCAATTTCGTTAGAGGGACTGCGGAAAAAGGTCGTTTACTAGGGTCTTTTTCGTTTATTAAGTACATAGTCGGAGCTCTAGCGAGTGGGAATGAGAAAGTGCGAACGGCGTTAACAGACTTTTGTTTCGAGCAGTCTCGCTGTTGTTTTCTATTCTTGATAAAGAAAAAATTGTTCACTGTACTCAATATTGACAGTGAACAACGCGCTTTTGAATACTTTTTGTGGAATAAAATTTTTTTGGTACACTTCAATAATTGAAGTTTCGAAAACAATTTCAAACCTCTCTCTTATTAATTCCGTTAAAGTTATTAAAGTAATGTATCCGCGGTCAGGCTAAATTGAAATCCAAAATTAATATTGCTATAATCCAAAATTAATATTGCTATAATCCAACGCCCTACAAGTCTGACCATTTCATTTGTTTTATCAGCCTAGCAAGTATTCTCGTGAGCCAATTTCTTTTTTATAAATGGTAAGGGATTTGTTTTAAAGTTGTTTCAATGTATTAGAATGTAATGCCAATTTCATTTTAAAAAAAGGAAGATTCTACTTTTCTTTAATGCCGTTTTTACGTACATTGTTGTAAGTAAAATGAACATTGCAATCTAATCAGTAGAATTCATTATATTTACTTTTGTCCGTGTAGACTGTGTGATGTCATGACTGAAAGTTTCTTTGAATAAAATGTGAATCTTTCGGAGCATTAAGTTTCGATATTTTAACAATCCTACAACAATATTATAAAAATACTACAACAATATTATAACAATACTACTCAGTAATATTATTATAAAAATCTGTTTGAAGCTATCATTTTTTACCATTCCACTACACCAGCTATCAATGATTTAAGCCTACGATCCAACCAAAATCCATACAAAATATGTTCCTCATTTCCACGAGCAGAATTAACATTCTCCATCACCCCTCCCCGACAAGATTTATTTCACCGAACTCCCCAAATTCATCACCGAAAAATTACTAGAAAACATTACCCATATATATACATCCCCCCGTCCGACCTAATCCAAGAAGTCCCGATACACCCTCCGAAGAAAAATTTCGGACGCTGTGCTGCCTACTTCGACGGCGCTCTCGCGTGCGGCGATAGGCTGCTGCCGCTCTCCCCTCGTAGCCCGCGCGGAAAGGGTCGAGAGTCTCTCTCTCGTCGGCATAGTATATAGCGCATCCCCGGAGAGATCCATTCGGCGCGCGGCCGTTGAACCGACTGGTCGCGAGATGGTGATGCGCGATCGGGTGTAGTGTGTTGTGTGTGCAGTCGCTCTCGCCCCCTCCGGCGGGGAAAAGTGCATCGCGCGCGTGCAAGTGTGTAAGTTTCACGGCGGTGTGTTGTTCAATTTTACACTATGAGAGGAGAAGATATCGGGTATAGTTGGACTGGATTCGTGGAGTTTGGTTGGCGAGAGAGAAGTTTGCTCGAGGTGGAGATGGAATTTTAAGAATTTCGAGGTTAGTTGTGTGGTTTTCGAAAGTTTCCGCGTCGTATGGCGCGATAGATGGAAGAATATGTAAAGCAGGAAAGCTTGTCTCGTATTGAGGGTATTGCAAAGATACTTTCTTATTTTGTAGGGGGTGTGTTCCTAAGGATATTCTGGTATGATTTTAATATTATAACTAAAAAATGCCCAAAAAATATTTAAAGACCATTATATTTTCTAGAACCTTTTAACACACTTTAATATCCTTTTAGAACTAAAAAAAAATCCTAGGGTTTAATGTAAAAATAAACTCATAAAATAATATAAAATCGGAATGTTCACTATTTCTGTAAAGATAAGTCATCCCGTAGCCGATATTCACTTCAAAGTAGTAAAATTAAATTTTCATTCTTATCACTGTTAACATCGTGAATATTGATTATTTTTAACAGTAACCCACTTATCACTGGTATATCTAAATATACCAAATTACACCAAAACGACACTACGCCACGCAAGCCAAAAGTTCACAGAGAGAAAAGATTACTTATAGATAGACGCGGACTCTTAACAGTTAATGCACGAAATGAAAATTATTAAAAAATATGGTGATTTTTTATCGCCAATTAACCTTTAATTCAACATATAATGTGCATACCTAACTTAAACTTATTATGTGGTATAACAATTTAACACATATATAAAAAGTATTAAAAACAATATGAATATTTGCGTAGACACTTAAACTTCAAGTTCCCCATCAATCCTTATTTATTTATTATTAATATCACCATATTTTTAATATTTTAAAATCGTGACTTTAGTTAAGTTACCAAATCTTTGCTGCAAGTAATCTTTTCTCTCTGTGTTGACCAGATAAACAACTACACTTCCACCTACAAACTCTTCTTCAAAACAACAGAATCTTTTGCCAAACATTGTCTCCCCATTCGCGACCACAATTTTCTATTATACAGATCTTCATTTTTCATGTGTCCTTTGTACTCGACCGTTCAAGTAGTACAATTTTTTTCAATATATGCAATCCATTAACTGTATATTTTTCACAGACGCCGTGAAAGCGGGACAAAAAGCTCGCCTCGTCGTGTTCCTTTTTTTTCTTCCCCTCCTCCTTCGCCTCCTCCCCCTCGGCGCGCTTTATTCCCTCCGTCAGACTCGCTCTCTCTCTCTCTCTCTCTCTCTCTCGGCACAAGAAACGCCGTACAGCGCGAGAAGATGAATTGCGCGGCTTTAATTCAGGAGATCGCAGAAATTTCCGGTACATATGGTCGCAGATTTATACCGCCTAATTAGAGTCGAGCACGCTGAGGAGGAGGATAGGGGTTTATGTATTAATGCTCGGCCGACTTTATTCTTGTGCGGGGGATATTAATTTTCTAAAAATTAATGTGTGTCTGTGGGTAACGTTATTATTCCGTTACGATGATGTTATGCTTTTTTTTCTTTTTTTTTCAATGGGTGACTCCGTGATGAATGGGCGATGTATTTTTGCTGACTAGAGAAAGATTGACGCTATAAAATAGTATAATAACACGGACGTGTTATTTATGAAAGATCGTGGAGAATGTGAAAACTTATAAATTTATCACAAATGATTTGAATTAATACGTTTCAATATTTCGTTATTTTATCAAGTGCGCAATTATTAATAAAATATTATTATTTTTTTGTTTCAGGTAAACTAAAAGCGACGAACTCTCATCCCGAGTGCCGGCGGTATTAAATCATTTTTCCTCTCTACTAAAGAGTGAGTAATTTTAAATTGCGCTCCCTGATGTTATTATTCGAACGCATTAAACGCAATAACTTTCAAATGACTCGTTGACGCAGAACGAAACAATAATCGCCGCTATATAAATACGCGGCTTTCAATCACGGCGACCTTTCCCTTTTCTCTTTATTGTAACAAACGGTGTATTGGAGTGTGATAAATTAGGTCAATGACTGAATAATGCGATTAAATCATCCTTTGATGCAACAGCAGCGCGGTATAAATAAATCGGACGATTGCTGAAGCTGAGATTTAATTTTATTGGGCGAACTAAATACTGTCGATTACACAATAGATTAATGGTTCATACGTCCAAGTTTGTTATCAGTGTAATTACTAGAACTAATCATTTTAATAAATTGTTCAAATGAAAGAATCGGGTTCGAACATTCAAACGATTCATTCTCAATTTATTCCAAATTATTATAAATTTAAATTTATTAAGTCCTTATGAAAATAACTATAATCTTGCAACGATAAGATGATTACGCAAGTGAATAATCAATTTAAGACTAACTAATGGTCTTGACACGTGATATTTACATTCTTTTACATAAAAAAGTGATCAATTATGAATGCGATAAATTAATTATTATTAAGTTTTAAACAATAAGTACTTTTATCCAGTCTTGTTGAGTTCGATCAAGGAATCTTATTTTTTCTTCCAACAACATCACGATCAAATTCTTATTAACTTACAACTATACTGTTGTATCCGAGTTTTCCGCGTAGAAAGATAATTTAGCCAATGATTCATCCTTCCAGATAGATCTAAATAATTCACCTTCCAATCCAATCCCCCGCTCTCCATACCTCACCCACCGGCAATTTTTCAATATCAAAATCCGTACCATCGACCGTACCAGACTCCCCCGTTACCGAATAAATATCCTACCCACCATTTGCTCTCGAAAAATGATCATTCACCGACACGCACCCCATCAATACTTTCATTCCTTCTCCATCTCCAACATCGCCACCACACGACACCACCGTTTCCGCGTTAAACGCTTTTATCGCTGGAATTCTTGCTCCGAAACTCGCACAACTTTCCGGCGACATAAGCTCACGTGTCGCCCGTAGTCATCAAAACGCCGTCAAATTGCTGGCAACAATTCGCATTACCGGTGACTTCCTGACCCCCTATATATATATATATATACATACACACACACCCGGGGAGAAATTTTCGACCCCTCGGAAAAATGACAAGTGGCGAGAGAAGACGCGCACAGCTGTGTGGCCGACTCTCTCGTTCCCCGTGGGGGATGCAGGCGAAGCGTCCAAAATGGATTTCGTGCGAGGAAGGAGGGAAGAGAAAAGGTATATATTTTTAATGGGACCGGGGGGACGTGCGCACGGTGGGTGGGAAGTAATAGCGGGGAGGATTCGAGAAGAAGAAGAAGAAGAAGAAGAAGTTGGGTGAAGTTGTATAGCGCTGGTGGGGGATGAAACGATGAGGATGATGAGACAGTGAGGTGGTTGATGAGCTGGGAGGTGGGGAGGGCTCGGTATTTTTGCAGGAGGTGTTGATTGGGTTCGGCGAATCGGTTCATATCTCACCGAATGCTCAGTCTTTAAAGTAATGTCATTAAATTTTCAGTGGTAGGTAGGGAGAAGTGATGCTGAAATAGTGGATATCGATTGTTTCTTTATCAATACTGAAATAGTGATTGTTGACTATTTTACATTTAGATTGGTATTGGTTTGAAGCCAGAAAATAAATGAAAATTCTCAATTATTATTCATTCCTCTGCACTCCGTCTTAGTTTCGTCGCAGCAACATAAAATCAAAAAGCTAAAGGTGCCTTTTCTTTTCTTAAGTCAGATATAACCATGTATTTATACTTCAAAAATATTTGTTAGCTTGTTTTATTTAATTTTACTAATGAATCACTACTTAATATTTATAAATAGTTCTTCTTACCGCATTTCACTTATTCACAAAATCTTCTTTGCGTCCAATTTTCTACCCCTTAAGTATATCCATTCTTCCGGCTCCTTATCTCAACAATGTCATTAAGAACATTTATATACCATTCCGCGATTACTTTTATCGTTATGTGTTAATTAAAGCTTACAACATCGTCGAAATACCCACAGGATGAAGCATTAATTTTTTCCTTTCCTCTCTCGTACAACACACCTGCAACCCCTAATTACCCCCTTACAAAAAAGAAGGTATATCCTCTCGACGGGCATCAAGATGATTTAAGAAAAATAAAAAAAAGAGAAGGAGAGTCGCGTCATAAACATTAATGGCTCTTTTGGGGAAAACACATAGCATCGCGTCCAGATGCGGCGATTCCCAGAAGGCGCCGCGCGCGAAAAAGCATTCTTTTTGAATTTTTTATGCTTATCGCTGTTTCGGGCGATATTGTAGGTTGTAACGGGCGCGCGCGCTGCCGAATCTGGAAAGATGAAATTTTCAGGAATCGCAGCTGAAAGTTAAGTGGACGATTTCTTACGATAGCCGTGGTTCAATTATTCAGAGAGGATAAAACGTGCGCGGGGTGTAGCTTTTATAGGGATTTCGTATAAAACTTTAATTTTTAAGTTTATGACTCGGAAGTTTATTTTTTTTTTTTTTTTTTTTTTGTAAAATGCATTTTGAAGCGTTGGAGTTTTACTGTTTTTGCGCGTGATGTTTGAGGAAAATTTTTTACGCAATTTTTCAATATTTGTATGAAAAATTTTATTTCCTTTGGAATGTAAAACCATTGAAAACTTTTTGAGTGAAAATACATTGCAAACTGATTAATTTCTCCCTTTGACTGGATAAATCATCATAAAACTGATTTCTGTAATAAGGTATTTATTCGGATCCACATTTTATCCACACATTACGAATATTTTAGCTTTTATCTCTATACTTATACTAAAGGCGGTCTTGTATTTTTTTATAATAATTTAAAATGATTAATTCCTGTATCTATATTGATTGTAGTGGCTATGCAGAAAAAATAAAATCAAAAATATTTCTTCTTCGCGAGTAGATCCATCTCAGGATAGAGAAACCCGGAAAATCATCACAAGTTTCTGAAAAAAAAAAATTGTTACTTCAACAAAAGGAGTAAATTCAGATAAGAAAGAGGAGAACCATAAATTGAAAAAAGAAGATTGCACTCTTCAAATAGCAGAAAGATTATTTCAACTTTAGGATAAAGATGAATCATCCTTTCTTATAAAAAGTAAATTCAATTTCTTTGGAAACGCTTAATTTTACTCTTGGAAAGCAATTAAAAAGTTATTCGGAAAAAGGGAATTTCTCTTATGGGTTTCCAATAAGAGATGCGCCCTTATTCCAAATAGCCACTCAATTACATCTTTGGAAAAAGTTTCCCTAAATTTTATTTTATTCAACCCCAATCACTATCAATATATACAAGAAAAACAATACAGCACAACATACCCGAACCAAATTGTCAACGAAGCAAAAAACTCCACTTTCAATCACCCTTCCATTAACTATTCATTACACACCGCAATAAAACGCCACCCACTCTCTGTCGTACCCATAAACTTGTTTACCATTTTCCCGCCAGACCCTGCAGCCGCTGTTTTCCACAAACCCCTGTCTTCCCCTAAAAGCGACAAACTGGGTCATTGTTATGCGCGGCATCGATTTGCCAAAACCATCGTACACTACTCCATCCCCCTGCAGCTATTGTCGCGCGACAACTCAATTTGAACTTCCCGCGCGCGGCATAGTACACTCGAGATTTATCGGCGAGATATCGCCCCGTCGACGGAATTAAAGGCTTATCGGCCGCAAGAATCGCGCGAGTCGTAATTCCGTGCGTGTCGTAGTGCTGCTCCCCCCCTTTCCCGTTGCCATTGACCTCGAAGTTTTATTGCCGCTGTACACAGGGTGGGCTGCATTATATACACGACTCTCGATGCAGTTTTATGGTGAAACGGGTGGAACGTTCGGAAATTAGGCTATATGTATTGGTAATGGAGTTTATGGGAGTGTGGTTGTGTTTGGTATGCATTATTGAGCTGGTGGAAATGTTGTACTCGAACATATTTGGTATATTAGAGATGCTTACGCGCTTATATATATATATATATATGTAATTTGCTATGCGTATTAAGGTTTTTGTATGTAATTAATTCATTCATTTCTGCATTGAACAATATTATAGGGATCAGATAAATAACAACAATATGTTTTGTTTTCTGGATCAAACAGTATGTTGAAATGAAAAAGTTTTGGAATTTCATTGTTTATCGACAACTTTCATCTTTCGCAGAATCAATCAATCAGCAGATAAGCTATTCCACTTCACAACTGATCATTTGACTGCCTTTTTTCTCTTTGATAGATATATCGCGTTTAAATAAGAACAAAATTTTTAAAAACTAGGCTCAAATTTTGTTATCAAAATCTTCAAACATCTTTTAAATTTGATTTTTAAACTATGCAATCTCACTGAAATCTATCTCGGTAAATTTTATCAACCCCGCCGCTAACCTTATTGGATTACCACGAAAGTGTTCCACCGGATTTGATGTTCGTCAGGTGTACGCACGTTGAATATAATCTTGAATGTAATTCTAGACGGTGCGCGTCATAAAAATAGTAAGCGAAAAGGGATATTGGGTTACAATTAAAAATGTATGTACGCAAAGTACATAGAGTAAAAGGGTTGATTTACTTTGATTGCACTTGGCGTGCTTTATTAAGAGGGTGGATTTATTAGGGGGTTAAAAGAAATCAATTTAACAAAATAGTGCCTAATTTTTTGTAAGGATTATAATAACTTCTAAAATAATACAATAAATTTATCCTGATGTTTATAGACGAAGGATTGACACAGCGAAATGAACTATTCCCGACTCACAGTTATTTTCTGCATCCATCCAAATTATCCGGAAAGTATCTAAAAACTAGGAGACCATACTTTCATCTCCAAAGAAAAACAAACATAAAGAGTCGGCAACATTCTCAAAAGCAAATCACTTCCATTCGCCCCCCTTTAAAACTCCACCCCAGAAAAAATTCTGACCATCACTTTCCCCGTCATATCGAGTATCAGCACTCACCCTTCGCCCATTATCATCGGCGATCTTCGACCGCGTAAACACATCCACGCGCACGCCCGCCTTTGTCGTCTATGTCCATTATACACATGCGCACGCGTGCATATATATCCCCCACCCACGGGGTGTGAAATAAAAAAAAAGGAAAGAGAGAGGCGTTATCTCTTTTGTGCCTGCGGCGAGATCCAATCTCCAGTGCAAACAGCGCGCATATTTAATGGAGCGCATGCGCCTGCACGTGTCATCCCCCCCTTCCCCATTTTTTTTTTTGTCAGCGAGGTGTCGAATATTAATACGAGTGTGGCGGTGATGGTGTGGTGTTTGCGCGTATCGCGAGATCTAGGGGGTAGGACGTGGTGACAGATCGGTGGGGATTTTTGGATGTACGATGCGATTGAATTTTTCATTTTTATCGAGATCTTGGTTCAAGGAACAGTGGGGTATTGAAATAGTGGGAGATGATGTAGTTCAAAGTTTTTTTGGGGGGAAACGAGAATTCGAAACCAGTAAATTCATGTTACTTTGGGTCTTGTGTGTACTCTGTGAGTCGCGTTACTAGACAACTTAAATACGGAGTTTGTAAATCCAACGTTACTTTGAACTTTCTCACTACGCTCAGACTGTGCAAATATTGGAATCTGATGCAAATAAATAGCTGTAATTACTGTTGCATCTTTTCATTTAGAATGATATGAAGATTATAATAATTGTGTATATTTGTAACGTAAAAATTACAATCCTTAACATTCAAAACAATATTCATCAATTGTTAAATTAGGAACTTGATTTTATCTTCACCATAATATGAATTTATCTGTTAATATACAGAGTCAGTATTATTTGCCCGACCTTTCGTTTACATCTGGCACGCACGATAATACCTTATCGTAATAGCCTTCGGACAAAGGATGTTTGTAAAGGATTTCATATTATCTCTTAATTTATGGAATAAACAAGTACACAAATACCTGAGAAATGCCCAATCTGTAGAAACGCAATTACGATCTAATAACAGTTTACCATAGTCTATACCACGTAAGAAAATTAGCTCAGTGTTAGCCTAAGGTCAATAATCAGCTACTTAGCATACCATCTGTAATCTAATACACTGCGGCTCGTCTATCGATTGACTAAACGAACGTTACATGCATATTGATGTAGGCCAAGGTAACGTTTAACCTTGTAATTAGATTCTATTTGTATTGTAACCGTCGATACCATATGTTATCAATGCTGTATAGCTGATATGTGTGTATTATTTGATAGATTTTAATTTTAACAAATCCAGTTGTATGTGTAATTAGGAGTGATATTTATTAAAACATCAATCAATATTAAAAAAACTCGTAAGTGAAATTTATTATTGTATTGCGACATGAGAGTAGTTGAATAAAACTATTCGAGTTATTAGTGAAGATGTCGAAAATTATCGGCTAAAAAATTTTAAATTTAAATGAAATTAAATTATTAAAATCATTTTTATCTTATAACTATATACTCATTGAAAAATTTAATTCTCTCTATTTGCTATTTTTTTCACCATCAGGCTCAAATTCATACATCAGAACAAATACAAATAAAGAATCACCATCCAACCCTAATCAAAAATAAAAATAAAAAAAAGTATATTTCAACCACCAACAAAAATCCTTTAAACCAACACCTCCATCAACACCCGCACTATTCCCACCTCGCACTATGCACCCTTCCTCTCGTCGTCCTCCTCCTCTTCCCCTTCTTCACCCTTCCCTCTCGTCAGAGAGATGGAGATGCGCCGGCACGTCTGGGCGACACACACTAGTGCCGCGTGTGCCACGCCCTTCGGTAATGGGGGCCATTAGGCCGTGGGAGAGTGCGAGGCACGTGCAGGTGTGTACATCTGCGCGAGCGCCGTCGAAGCTCAATGACGGCGACACGTTGTATATACATATATATGAAGTGCGAAAGAAGACGACGATGGTGCAGGCTCTCGAGACGCGCGGGGTGCGAACGAGTGTATTCTTTAGAGCTCGAGGAGTTTTCGAAGAGCCGGTGTTTGGATGTCGGGATTTCGTGGAGTGGTGGACGACGTGGAAAAAGAGTGCGGCTGTTTTTGAGGAAGTTTTATTGAGTTGGCCGTCGCGGACGGGGATTATTTTGCTTTCTTAAAGGGGAAAGAAGAGGAAGTTTTTTTTAACTTTTAGATTGGAAATCCTGGACGTTGCTGAAGCGTGGTGTAATCGGTGGGGATAGGTTGCTTTCGGGCCGGATTCGGGTATAGTGCAGCAGAAGGGTTTCGTTGTTGGAGGGTAAAGGATCATTGTTTTTGTTTAAAGCTTGCGGTCTTGGTGATGTAGGGCGTAAAGTAAATATCAAATTTGAAGGTTCATCAGATATAATTTGTGTTTTTAGTGACTTACGTTGCATTCCAACGATTCGAATTTCAGGTTCGTGTAACACCTATGAGAAATGGATTTTCGCGAAATGGAAATAATGTATCAGGGTCAAGTTTAAGACATTCTTTCTATGAAAATCGTCAGTCTACATTTCATTAACATCATACTTCGACGTAAATTTTTCAAATTATCCAGGAAAAACTATAAGATTTCCTTTCTTTTTTTTAAAAAGGCACCCAAAATCGATCCAAACGGTCGGCGAAAACTTAATTTGTAACTCCGCAACATACGGTCACGAACGCTGTCTCCGTCGACGACGCGCAAGACGAGGGACATGTCGACGAGTCAGCAAATAACAGCTGGCTCCTTGGCGATGCACTCGACGTGACGTCGCGACGTTAGCTTCGCGGTTAGAGCACCGGACTAGAAACTCCGAACCCGTGCAACGGTATACGTGAGGCGATATTTAATTTAGCTAACTATCTTAAAAAATCTTATTTTTTTTTTTTATATACAATGGTACACAACTCCAAAACAATCACCAGAACTTCACATAGTAAAAAGACTTTCTATTTCCACTTTCCTCCTCCCACACCACCTTCATAAACTCGCCAACTTTAACCGCTCGCTCGTTGAAAGATCAGGCGAAATTAGCAACGTTTACGCAACTTTCATCCCTACCTAAACAATACCACCGTACTACACCCACCCAACACAAGTCATAAAAACATCATAAAAAAGCTCGGCTATACCACGAGCACGCGCGCGGGCAACTCTCGCGGATTAAAGGAAACGACGGGTTGGCCGGCACCGAAATGATTCAAACTTTTACAAAGTTTTTCTCCCCAGCGGACAGAGACAGAGAGAGGAAGAAGGGCCTAATCTCCCGCGGATCTTCCCCTCCTTGCTCGTCATTTCCCGACGTCGTCGTCGTCGTCTCGGCCTTTGTGGCGCGTCGAGTGGCTCTCGACTTATTTATCTCTCTCTCTCCGCGAGAGAGAGAGAGAGAGAGAGTCTTGCCTTTTTCTTCTTCCCTTGCGGAGAGGAGAGTATTTTTTTCAGACTCGCGGAAACTGTAATAACCTACAAATCGTCCGCGTGTATATACCTGCGAGCTTCAATGAGGCGGAGGAGAGAAGCGCAGGATTTTCATTTTCTTTTTTCTTCTTAGTTGCTGGTAGCGGTTGGGAAATTTGGAGATGGAAGGAGGAATAATTATGTTGGCGGTGGAGGATTTTAAAATGTTGCTATGTGCTGCTATTTGGGTTTAATTGAAATTAAAACTGACTTATCTTTATTTTTAAATTTTTATGGGAGAAGAACAAATTTTTAACCTACTCTGTTCATTGTCTTATTCTTTTATGAAATACTTGTATATACTTAAGAAGTGTCCCCCTTCAAATAGGTTTATACTTCACTAAATAAGAAGATTTCGAAGTTTCCTTTTCTAAGGTGTGATATCAAAAACTTTTAAGAAGTTTAACATTGTTGTAAGTCAAGTGGAATAAATATAAAAGAATAACGTACAATGACCGCACAGAACACTAGCTAGCTATAACGTGATATCATAAAAGTATTTTCTAACATTAAAGATATTTTTTTAAATAAAACATTTATTTAAATATTATATACATTGATTACATTGAAGAAAAAGTATATATATATATATATATATGTCTGCACAGGATGTGAAAAGGAAAGGAAAGACAGAGTAAGTGCGGAGAAGCGAGAACGAGAGAGAAAATTAAGAAGAGGAAACTGACGGAAATGAAGAGAAAATGAGTTCAAAACGAATTTAACTTAGTTAATAATGTTAAAAAGATTCGCTCTGGAAAAGTTCAAAAGTGTATGTGACTATAATTTAATAGGACGGTGTAGTTTTCAAAATAATCTTAACGCATTGTTTAATGAAAATTACTTTATTATTGGGGAAACATTGTTATAACGTAATAAACAATACCGTAATTATAATGGATTTAAAATTGTAACAATTAATCATAATATCCCATTACAATTACGTTCTAATAGCCCTAGCAGTAACACTTTAGAAAATTTAATTATTATTTATACCCAGGCTTTGGTCACCCACGCCGCACGTACGAGCGGCATTATAGCGAACTATATATAGAGGCCATTCTGGAAATAGCATTACAAAGCCTTATTGCACCATTACTGCAACATTGTTACAGCACTGTCATAACATTATTACAATACTTACCACTGACACCCACTATTATAAAACATCTTTCTAAAAAAAAACCTCGCAGAGTGCAATCGCACAATTAGCATAATAATTTCACATCACTCGTCGTCATCTCACCGTCACCCTACCAATCCCTACAATTCCTTTTCATAAAGCGCGCGCGCACCTCACAAACGCGAAGCTCCCTCCTACCCTCCCAGTCTTTATAAACCTTCGATCGAGAGAGAGGGAGAGAGAGAGAGAGAGAGAACGAGCGACAAAGCGAAAGAAGAAACGCGCGCGCGCGCGGGTCCGAGTCGTAATTATGGGAAAGCGCCGTCGGGCGGAATGAAAAGCTCGGGAAAGCTCGCTTTTTTTGTTCGTCGTCGTTCGGCGAAAAGACGACGCGATTGGCCATTTCACGTTGCCGCGACGGGTCGCGCCGTGTTTGAAGTTAACGCGTGCTTTATCGAAGTTCGATTGCGGGGAGGAGTGTGGTGGCTGTACACAGAGAGTGTCGGGGAGAAAGAAAGTGTTGCCGTTTGTCGGAAAATTCCTGGGATTGTTGCAATAAGCACCCTTCTGCTTGAGGTTTGTTATTTATTTTGACATATTTACAGGTATTAACTTACTAAAGTTTACATAAGCCTTTTTAATATATTGGTTTTTATTGCTTTCTTGTAAAGGAAGCTTTGTGATAGTGAAAAAAAGAAAACAAGTTTTGAGGAAATACGTTAGAAATGTTGTTTAGCACATTTGGAATCCAGATACTATTTTTCGAAAATATGGAAGTTTTCTAACAGTGCATGTAATAAGTAATCAAGTAATAAAGATTTTATAGTAATAAATAAAAGATTTAAAGATCGCCTAAAGAAATATTCGGCTGAAGAAATGACCAGTGGTTTTATTTTTAATTTCATGATTTTATATTTTTGTCACTGCAATATTTTTTTCAAACACTTTTATTTTCAACGTTAGAACAACAAACCTTACCGAATATTCACGGCGGTTCCCATCTTTCAACTTTTCGCCGCCTAACAACAGCGATTCACCGCGGGAATGCCGGACGCCATAGGACAGACTCTCTCACTCGGCATTCAAACTCGCGACCGCAGACTATACGCGTGCGACACGAGATACAATCTCGGAAAAAATACCTCTGTCTGTCTCTCGGAGAGTCGATAACACGCCGCGCGCCGTGACTCACAAATATTTTCGAGAATAAGCCGCCGAGTGCAGCAGCAGCAGCAGCAGCAGCAGCAGCAGCAGCAGCAGCAGCAGCAGCCGCAGCACTGCAACAGCAGCAGCGTAATCCATATTAAAATGTAATAGGACGCGCAAGCGAGCGCGCGGATCAACTCTCTCGAGTCCCTACTCGCCTCGTTCTTTTCTCATCACATATAATCTGCTCAACGAATTCGGCGCACGCGCCGGCTGAAGGACGCGCGAGGGAGATGAAGAAGCAGAGGGAGGAGAGGAGTTTGGTTTTTCGACTGGTGCGGATTTGATGGACAGGAAGGATCTTCTTCTTCTTCTGCTTTTTGTCGTCGAGATTCATTGCCGAGGGGGGCGGAGAGAGGATTTTTTTTCGTGGAATAATGAAAAATGATGACGCGCGAGGTGATGAAGTGGGATAAATATGTTGTGGTTGGTGGAAGGTGCGGGAAAGGCTGTGATGCGATTTGGATTAGGTTGTTAGGAACGTTGGAGAGTAACTGCAATTTTTTTAGGGCCTTCTGTTAAAGTATCGTCGTGTAAGTGTTGTAATAGTATTGCAGTAATGTTACTTTGATATTACTATACGACATTTTACTAAATTCGAGAATAATTTTTTTGGAAATTTTTATTACTTATAAGAAAATTTACTATTATACATACCAGCGCTGGAGGAACATTCGTCATTTGGTATTTTTTACTTTTTAAATAGTAATTTTTATGATTTTCAGCAGTCATTCAAATTACGATTTCAAAAATAAAATTTACCACTAAAATCATAAAAGTTTCCAATTAAAAAGTAAAAATTCCACACGACGAGTGCGTCTCAGCGATACCGTGGAAAAAAGTAAATTTTTCTTATGAAAAAAGATAAAGTTTCCAACAAAATTTTTCTCCGCGTAATATTCCCTTAATCTTATCACACAGCAGCATTTTAATCATATCACTTCCATATTACTGGAATACCGTACCAACATTCCTTTAATATTATACGTTACTATTATCACACTGACATAACGATAAATTACATTTACTAAATCACACACAATATAATTTATCACAACCACTTTACCAAGCATGGACATCACATGCAACCTCGCAAAAAGGTATCTCCCTCTCTCTCTCTCCACACCATTCTCGGCACTTCCTGTTCCCATAACACACAAAGCTCCTCTCTGCCGTTCTCTCTCCTCCCATACCTGTCATTGTCGATCGACTCTCTCTCCCTCTCTCTCTCGTCGTTTCACACCCCGGCCCGCGGGCATTATCTTTACGGGGCTATAAGCATTCACGAGGGGTCGATTATTGCGTTGCCCCGATTACGCCAGCAGCGGCGGCGGTGGTTCTCTTCCGGGTATCGGCGCGCCGAGACTATTATACCGTTGCGAGACGCACCGCGCCGGCGTGTTTTGCACAGTGCTGTGCTCGGGGTATATAATCTTGAATTTTGGGAGCACTACACGATAACCCAGATCTGCGAACGGGAATATACATACAGTTTGAGAGATTGCGTAGATTGAGGGGGGAGAAAATAATGGTGAAGGGATATTTCGAGGTGGGAGGTGTGATGTTGGTCAGATTGTGGGATGGGAGCTGCGTAGAACGTTAGTTTATCTGTGTAGTTTTAGTAGGGAGCAGTAAGAAAGTGTTTTATGGATGATATATATATATATATATATATATATATATATATATATATATATATATATATATGTATGTATAGCGAAAATTAAAGATGATTCAACGATGTACGCTGCTGCAATTGGGAGATTTAAATATATTGACTTATTGTTTATTTGTATCTTAGTTTTGTAAATTTAGTCTTCATTAATTAATGTAAATATATACGGGAAAAAATTACACTCGGAGAAATTTGTGTAGTAGAAATTACTATATTTTATAGTAAACGTGGGACTACATGCTCATATTCTCATGAAAATTAGTACAATT